>JAPMOQ010006317.1:1674863-1693807 GCA_026543055.1 Argiope trifasciata | reverse complement strand
GGAACGAGTTATCTTTCTATCTGTAAGTGGAATGCACAATTCTAAAAGCGGAGCGAGTTATCTTTCAGTCTGTAAGTATAACTTAAAAACAAATCAAATTAAACAAATAAAATTTGATACACATTTTCATCAGCAATATTTTAGGTTAGTATCAAATTTTGGATCCAACTGTTAAAAGTAAGTAAGTAATCAAAGTAATAATAAATATTTTTAACAACAAAATTAAGCAAAAGTTACCTTTATTATGTAATGTGGAAAAGTCGAGGGGAGAATTATTCTTGCTGATTATGTATGTATTTTATATATCCATTCATCTGCGTTTAAAGGTAAATATTTATTAAAAAGCGATGTTGATTTGAGAAGAAGTAGAAAAGAAAAGAAAAAAGTGGACGTTAATTATATCCGTTGGTGGCAAAATGTTTTCTTTTAACTCTTTTTGTAACTATTCGACCTATATAGTACATACTGGTACAACTATTCTACCTATGTAATATATACTAGTACAACTGCTCGACCTATGCAGTACATATTGGTATAAGTGTTCGTAGAACAACTTTTCTATCTATGTAGTACAAATTAGTACAACTTTTCAACCTGTATAGTACATATCGGTACAATTGTTCGTAGTACAACTGTTCGACCAATGTATCACATACTGGAGCAATTATTCAATTTATGTAGTACGTACCAGTTATAACAGTCAGTACATGAACAAATAAACCAGTTTGATCTTGTTTGATCTCCAAATAAGAACTGGTATTCATTTGTTAACTTTTAAAAATTCTGTCTACCTGTATCTTTTATTTTTAAATGAATACTTTTAACTTAAAAGGCTAATTTAGATTTTCTTGATTCTTTCTTCAACACAATAGTTAATATACAGCACTAGAACCACAGAGCCAGTCAACACCATACAATTATTATTTTTTCAACTGCTTTTTTTTGAAACAGCAAGAGTTGCGCATGAAATAAATGCATGTCAAGTTTACATAATCTGACCGACAATTGCCTCTTCAGCAACACCCAAGCCTTTGGGTACGTAGGCCCATTAAAGTGAAGGAGATTATTAGAGGGTTCTCTCTGGTGGATTAGAAACAGGCCCCTCGGGGTGCGTTTTGAATGCACGATTCATGAAGAAAGAAGCAGTATATTACTGCATTTTCATTGTTAATAATTATGAAGGACGCTCTCAGAAAACTATTGTATCTCGGATGGGCGTGAATTGGGAATATATAACGGTTGTTGTTTATTTTTGTAATTTAGATATATCTCTTAATATTGTATTTAAAATGCGTTATTGTAACTAATATAGAGCGGAATTTCTGAATTGAGCGAAAAATATATATTGTTGACTTTCATTTAATATTTTTTCAATGAATGTGAAGGCGCAGCTTTTAGAATATGGTCTTTGATGCTCTGATTAATTTTGGCCTGAATTAAATTCTATCATATTTATTTTTAATATTCAGTAAAATAAAATCTAATAAATACGTGATTTTACTGTATTTTTTATATAAAGACCAAGGGGAAAAGGGCAAATTATAAAGCACAGTTGCTGAAATTTGCATTGAAATACTTTTTTGATCTAAAATGTTGAATTTCTAAGATACCTTTTAAAATATTTTTTGGAGCAGCTGAAAGCCAAAAAAAAAAAAAAGTGCAAGAAAAAAACAAAGATATCTTTATTTGTGTTTTGCTGTGTCATTCTCGCATTTGAGTAATACGAAAATTTGAAAGATCAGAGTAGAGTATAAATTTATCAGATGTCCTCCAAATTGACGGCGCTTCTTTCCATATAGTCCTTAATGTTCACCCAAAGAGGAATTTAAGAAAACCAAATCAAACTTTCATACAGTAATAAAATTTCAGCGCTTTCGAAAATACAGAAATTCAAAACCCATTTATGTTGATAGTAAACAATGATATTGTTTTCAATATATTATAAGAGTTAATTAAAGCACATCTTTAATGTGAAATAATTTTTTAGCTGTTGCAAATAGTACTATAAACATTTAGTTGCTGTTGAAAATAATGGATAAAGGGAAATTAATTTACAATATTTTGTAAGGAACGTGGAAAAGGAAATTCATGGATAATATTTTATGAAGAACGTGGAGAAGGACTTTTATTTTATTTTCACAATGAGAATTGTCTGAGATTAATAAACAGTGCATTATACCAAATAAATGGAATAAAATAAAATATAAAAGTGTTTAATTATTTTTTGTTCGAAAATGAGTCAGTTACATTATTTTTTGTTGCTAATAAAGTATTTCAACTTCTAAAAAAATATCTTTCATATGAAATCAAAAACAGAGATACGAATTTATTCTTGATGAATATGGTAGCAACGAATTATAGTGGATATAGAAGGTATATATATATTATTATTATTTGCGTTCCAAATTGACAGTCAATGAGGACAAAAACACTGCCTTTTCTTTGTGAAAAGCATCGTAAGATATGAATTAAAATTCTCAGATATAAAATGATCAGATAACTTATTTAGAGACAAAATATTTTTCTGCATTATATTGTATGCAATTGCTGCATTTTTACTTGATAAATCTGGTTTTTTGGAATAAAAAAGGTACTTGATCCATAATTATGACTTGGAAGATATTTTGAAATTTATTGGAAAAAAACTTTTTAATCATTTATTTTATGCCTTTCATGACCTGTATTCGTAGTAATAGTGAAGCTCGAAAATATTCTTTCAATTCATATTTGAGTATTAATTAATGAATTGAGTCCACCTTAATGCTTCATTTGAATGGAAATGGCTTTTAAAGTGTTAATTCGCATCGTAAAATGTAATATTAATTCTAAAATAAAAAAAGAAGCAAAAGTTTAATTAAATGCAACCGAATTTTGAATACATTCATGATACACTATTCCAAAAACCTGAAGAGCAAAAAAACAGTGAACATAAGAAAATTTTTGATGGTGTGCGTTTTGTATTGAAAAAATAAATGGTGACAATATTTCTTTCTCATGTATTAAAACTTTTTAGCTTTGTTCATCTATAAAAATAGTATATTTATGGACACTATTAGTATATCTTGTCTTCTTATACAATTTATACCTCCTTAATTAGTATAATTACGAACTATGCTTAAATTAGTCTAGACAACTAGTAAATTTTGTATTATAAAACGTTTTCTAATATGCTCTATGACATTTCTGGAACATTTTCGAGCCATAATTCCCATTTGTTTATAAATATATTGAAATCGTGTTGTAAGTAATACTATGCCCTTCAGATCTTATATCACTCTGTAGAGAAATTCTTCAATTTTAGACATCGATGAAAAATCGATTGTCGATTTTGCCCGTTGCGCTATCGAATGAAAAATCGATAGCGCAACGGGCTAAACATTTGATTTCACCCCTAGTCTTTTTAAACGACGTCTTACTTTAAAAAATAAAAATATGACTTTTTACCCCATCTATCCTCCAAACATAGATTTGGACTATCTATACATCTTTTGCCCCATTTCGCTTATTAATTGGTATTAAAATCAAAACATTAATGCACTGTGGTAATTTTAACACATTGCCGCAAATTACTATTATAGTCGTTCTATTTTTGACGATAGGTAACTGTCATATGCTCTGGTTTCTGTGGGAAAACTGTGATAAAATGTCACAATATTCTCTACCAAAGGTACACCTTACGCTTAATTTCGAATGGCAGTCATAAACAATTGAAACAAACAAACAAAAAATATATTTATGAGCGCGATCGTCAAATTGAAATTGTGTCGCAGCGTGTTAATTTGTAAAATTTTCACATTGAAACATTTCTGGCCACCCAAAGCATGGACAAAAGCAGCATATCTTCAAGCAACATTGTAATAAACAAAACACATCCGAGGACGTTGAACCTCCACCACCAACGCATCTCGATACTCACCTTCAGCCTACAAAGAGAATGTTGCTCGAGTTTTTTAATGTTGCGCAGTAATTCGCGAGGCGTAGCCTCTAATTAAAGAATGTAATTAGGTGTCGGTCTTTGTAATGTACTCGGCCAAGTGCAGCTCTTGGCTCTCACGCATAGCACGCTTTTTTTTCACCCCAAAGAAGGTGGATTTTCCTTTTCTTTTTTTAATTCTATACCTTTACAAATCTGTTATTTTTTATTTATTTATTTTTTGCGGCACTTTTAGTTACAGGAGATTTTTCAAGGCTTTTTATACCTCAATTTGGCTGAACATAAGTGGTATATAGATAATGCTGCATTTGTTAACCTCAATTTTTAGCTTGTCTTAATAATGTGTATTTTCACCTTTAAATACAAGTTGTTTTTTCTTCTTGTTCTTTTTCGTAAAAATCAGAGTCTCGGATGTATTGAGATGTGATAACGAAAATTACAATGAGCTTTGAATGGGTCTTTGTATTTTTAATTTGGCTTTGAAATGTCTCGTATTATAGTCAAATTAAACGGTTATTTGGCGATTTATTTCTATTATTGTGCCAAATATTCACCCCTAATTTTAATTCGATTGTTTGATTTTTTTTTGTTGCTATGTTGTTGACTACAAATGGAAATACCAGGGCTCATATTTTTATCTTTTAAAGAAATGAACTAATTTGAAGTGGATTGAGATTTTTGTGATAAACTGAAAAGAAAATCTTAATTTAGGTGTCAGCTTTCTTGTATTCAAAAGCTAAGCTTTTTTTTTATTTTATTTATTTATTTTTTTGGTAAGAGGATGCAAAATTTAACTATTGAAAAATATATCTAAGATGGCATATTGAGGCAATCGTATAATCATTTTACATTTTACGAGTGTTTCTTAATTTACACAACCTGTCATCGAAAAAATTTATTCAAACGATCAAATTGCTGCTTCGATAAATTTATTCATTTAATAATTTATTTCTTTAATAATTCGTTTAGTAGTAATTTTCGAAAGAAAAATTCTGCAAGCCATTCTTTGTGGAATAGAAATCAACAACATTTGGAGAACCAGAAGTTTGAATTACATAAAATTTTTAGAGAGATGTATATTATAAAGATGGACAAATCGGATGAACTGGGTGGCTTATATATTTAGAATAAATAATGAATCCTTTTTTTTTAACTTAAACCTCCAGCAAGTAGAAAAAGGGTAGATTCAAAATGAGATGGATGGAGTCAGCGGAGGCAGACTTCCTGGCTATCCTAGAAAAAAACTGGTGTATAGGTGTCAAAAGTAGAATACAGTCTAGCAGAATTAAGAGGAAGGCGCCGGCCCACCTTCATTTGTTTGATAATTACAATTTTTTGTTTTAATAAAGATTTTATTAGTTTTTTTTTGAATGAGTAAAAATTATTGTTTAATTTTTATATTTTTGATATTTTATTTATAATTCGTTATTCTAAATATTATAAAAAAAATTTTAATCATTATTTTTTCTGTTGATTTCAGTATCAAGTGATGCCAAATTTGCGGAACAAAATTTGATTAAATAAATCGTTTGATTAAAATTAAATTATGAAAGTATTAAAGTATTGTTTTTTACCGACATGCCATAAGCATAAAATTTTTTTAAAAATAAGCATGTTAGAGAACTGGAATTAAATAATACTCAATTTTTTATAAACAGCAACCAAATCAACTTTTGCTTGAAGCAAATTGCACTTTTCTTTGTGCAGATAATAATAACTTAGATTGCTGTTAGAATAATTACAAATAACAAAAAGACCATTCAAAATGTTAGGAATTTTTTTTAAATATATTTTTTGATTTATTTCCCAATTTATTTATTTATTTTTAATTTTTTTGTAGTTTTCCTGATGTATTATTTCTCCTAGACGTTTCTTGTTTCGAATCAGAGCTGGTCATATTTTATTTCTGCTGCTTATTAAAATTAAGTTAAAAAACTTTTTTCATAAGTATTTTGATATTTTCATTTTTTTCTTCTGCAGCATCGATATTTTAAGTGATGATCAACGAAAAATACCAAATTTTATTTATTTAAAAAAAGTAATTAAAAGAAATAGCGAATTAAATTATTAAAGGAACAATGGGAAATAAAAATTAATTCAGAATTCTTATGCATCGCATTTTGTTAAATTTTTTTTAAAAAAGCCGTTGTAAACGTCTTGAACTTTTATGTTTCAAAATAAACATTTTATTTTCATTCCGGAAAGGGTTTTTTTTTTGTTTTTTTTTCGTTATAAAATCTGTTTTAATAAACAAACCAAACTTATTTTTTTAAAAAATTGTTTCGTTATAAAATATTATAAAATATATCATATATAAAATATCATCAATAATTGTTTTTGCAGCGATATAAATAATAATAATTATTCAAAATGTTTCAAAAATAATATCTGAATTGGAAGACTTTTTAATTAGCGTCCTGGCGTACGGGTAGCGCGACTTCCCCTTGATCTAAACATCGGGCATGGTTGTCCTTCTTTGTTCTATCTATGAGATGTGTGAATGTGTTCCCTTGTAAAAAGGGGTTGTGCAAGCGAATGTGACGCAAGAAGTAGACAAATCGTACTTTTAAACTTAATTGGCTCTACCGAAAAAATCAGACGCGTTCACTCAGATTAAATAGTTGACACATAATTGTCAGAGGGCTTATAAAATACCATAAATCACAACACAATAACAAAGCTTTTGAGATATATATTTTTTAAAGTAATAATGTAAAATTGGCATTCAATTTTAAAATTTAATAAGTTGCAGCATTTCTTATCATAATTTGCAATATAAAATGTTTTTGACCTTATGAGCGTTTAGAGTCAGGAAATCAAAGCTTACCATAATCGATTTGAATATAAAAATTTTTATATTGAAAAATAAATATTAATATATCATTTTAAAATTTCTAAACCATAATCGTATATATAACTTTTCTTTTAATATCGTGGCATCCTAATAAATATAAACTAAGAAGCTCATTTATATTGAAATTCCCAAACTTTACGCAAGTATTATTATTGTTTACTTCTTCTATATACGTTTATTGGAAGTAATAATTTATTTCTGAGATAGAAAAAAAAGTTCCTGCATTGAAAAGTTAAATGATTTTTCAAAATACTGAAGAAAATCTGGGCAATGAAAACACTGCATGATTTAGATACGCCCTGACAATGCCCAACCTTACAAAAATCCTGACTCCGTAATTGCCTCGATGAAAGATTCTAGTCATCCCCAAGAAGCAGGTAGCCATCTGACCACGCTATTAGTCAGGAAAAAAAATCCCTCATCACCTACAACGTAAATATTTTGATATGATAATATTCACAGGAAATAGCCCGACGAAAAGAAAACTCACCCCAAATATAAAGAGAACATCAGAAAACAATTTTATCTCCCTTCCAGAGACTATTTATTGAAATTTAGCCTGAACTCTTAACTTGCTCGAAATTATAGGGCGCGAGTTTCGGCACCCATCACGATCTGAAGTTGGAGAAGGTTACTCAAGACAAGAGAAGAAAATGTTTCGCCAAGGGACGCCAAGCTTTAGCTCCTTTATACACATGTTGCTTTCCACGCTTGCCTTTTCTATCATTTCTTTCTTTTTTAAAAAAAAAGTTAGCAGATAAATTTTAAATTGATTTCTAGATTATCTTTCTAATTTAACCTTGAATATTCTATATGAAAGGGTAAAAAATGTACTGGTAGACAAATTATTCCTTTATTTTTAATCGAAAGCAACATTAAAAAGTGTTACAACAAAGGAAACTGTGATTTTGATGACTTAGAAATTTTCATTTGTTTCTTCCTCATGTTTAATTTTTCGTATATAAAATATAGAGAAAGAAAAAAAAAAAGATGAACCTCGAGGTTTTGACGAATCTGTATGTTTTAGACTTCCCTGACTTCGAAAAACATATTTTTGGAAAATGTTTGTCAGTCTTAAGTTAACTCAAAAACGCTTGGAAGTAGGCAGATTAAATTTGTATACTAGCTTAAATCGTAGATTTCTTTCAAATTTTGAGAAAAAAAAAACGTTCAAAAAATGTTCTGTCAGATTATTTGAATATAATTTAACATAACTACAAAACGAAAAAAGCTACATGGATAAAATTCGGTACACAGATTAAATATCCATTGCATAGACACTTATCAAAATTTGAGCGAAATATGACAAAGAGGTGACCATCTGCCAATCTGAGTTTTCAGAAACAGGAAATCCCCCTTAGTTCAAAAATGCCTTGATTTAATTATACCAAACTTGATAAGGGATTTTGTGAGAACTAATGTAACTAAATTGGTTGGAAAGAACACGTCTGCAACCAAAATTCGGTTTATGGATACTCTTAACCGCATGCCAGAGTTCACCAAGAACCACACGATAAATTCAGTAAAAATACTAAATTCATACCAAAAATTGTTTCATAACTATTGTACACCAATGCTATTCTCGGGGATAATACCTTTATCTCAGAGTCTGCGAGAAAGCTTAAAAGACCACTTTAGTTGGTTTCTGCTGAATTTGGCGCATAAATCCTCAATATTCTGTTGCCATCGAGTCTTAAAATATTCTTGAGATTTCTCCTACTTACTTACTTCACTAAAATTAAACAAATAAACGGAAATAACCATACTGTTGCCAAGATATCACAATATTCTTTGAATTAAAACAACATTTTAGACAGATCCCCACCCCCCACCACCGTCATTTTGCATCCGCGATTTTGAGTTTTTCAATATACTTGGCTTGGTTTTCAATACTTTGTCAGTTCGAATCAAATACTTTAATATAAATTACATAGTTTAATAGTTTATTAAACATTTTTTTTATTTTATTAATTCATACAGGTAACAAATCAATAAATAATTTATCGAACCATTATTTTTGTTACTATAATGAAAGATCTATTACTGTTAACAAAAAATATATTCTATGATTTGTAGTTTGTGTTTGTTTCAATATTTATATTTTCTCTGATTATCAAGAAAAATCAGTTTCTAAAATTTGACTATAAGATAAAACTTGCATAAGCATCCAATGTTTCAACACAATGAAATGGAGATTTTAATGGTACAAGAGAGCAAGTGGTTTCGTTTTTATGCCTACAAATATAAAATTAAAGTAATAAAAAAATGTCGTTTTTTCCATTGACACTTGTTATTTTTTGGAGTGCTTTGGTTCGATTAAGAAATACTTAAGAATATGTCATGTTGCTTAGATCATTCAATTAGTGCAATATCTTGATCATAATGGAAGCCTAATTTTGTTCAGCAGCATACATGTCTTTTTAGATGTTGCTGGTTTTTACGATAACTGATTTGCTTCATTTTTTATTTTCTTTTTCTTCTCCATCTTTCTCTTCTTTTGGATAGCTTAAATAAAAATAAATAATTAGGCATGTGTTGAAAGTCGAAAAATTAACAAATAACAATTATTTTTCATAATTAGCATGTATATGTCGCTCAAGGTTAAAGTTATGTGGAAAATTTTGATAAATAAAAAAAAAATCCTTAAATGATTGCAGAACGAAGACATGCTTTACATTTGCCTTCATTCAAAGGCGTTGTTACTCACGTGACTTAGACGTTTTAAAATTACAGCCCCATATAAAACGATTTGTGAAATTTGAGTAAATATAATGAATGATTCTTGTCATGTTCGACCAGAGATGATTGATGAAAATCTCTGAATAACTACAAAATATTATGTTAACTTCTTCAAACATGTTTTTACTCTAATCTGAAAATCACAAAATTAAAAGATAGTTGTGGGTAGTAAGGGATACCAGCAGTTCCGAAACGTAGTTGTCATTTATTATTGATGCAAAATATTAAAAAAAAATCACTCAAATTATGTTTCAAAAATTTATATCGATTTATAAGCATGCCACACAGATCGAAATATCGAGAGTTACGTTGATTCATCATTATTCATCACCTTAATCAAACAGTTAAATGAGATTTTCTTATGACCTACAATTAATTAAAATATAACCAAATTTATGTAGCAAATAATAATTTTTTCCTTCTAAAATAAAAATGTAAAAATAAAATTCAGATTATATAGCGAGTGATATCTGAAATGTAAGATTACTTTACGACATATGAATTTCGAATTGATTATTAAGTTTAAGATATTAAGGATGACGCTTTTGCTGACTATTTACTCTTTCTCTATATTGAATATAGGAATTAAAAGTCGAATAGGAATATCGGATATATGAATTAATGTCGAATAGGAATATCGGATATAGGAATGAATTTCGAATAGGAATATCGGATATAGGAATTAATGTCGAATAGGAATATCGGACATAGGAATTAATGTCGAATAGGAATATCGGATATAGGAATTAATGTCGAATAGGAATATCGGATATAGGAATGAATTAATAATGATCTTCAGCACTGTATGGAGTTGGATAGGGCAATACAGAAGAGTTTTAATTAGAACTAAAACATTGAGAAAGAAAATAACTGTTAAAAAACGATAATAATTAGGACATGTTTATTTTTCTTTGGGCATTTTTTATCCTTGTTACCTTATTAAAATGTTGAAATACCTTTGAAAAATCGTTTAGTAGAATCAATTAAATTTTAAATAAAATCATTGAAAATATTTTTTTCAACAGTAACGAAAAAAGTATTTATACGTTTTCACAATAGTTTATGTTTGGTTAAATTTGTGTATACGAAATCAAATAACCTTAGAGAAATTAAATAATTTTTTGTTGGAACATAAATTATCTTGAATTTAAACCTACAATTAAAAGTAATTGCTATAGTTAATAGAAGTTTTAAAAGCTTTAAATCAAACAAAGTATATTTTGTTTGTGTTTTTTAATGCAACAATTTCATGGTTACTGAAGTTTTATTCTTCAAGACAGATGCTTTTTATAACTTTCAGTTGGTAAATTTTCATTGACAATAACATTATTCAGTTCGCGATTATCCATCTTCTTTACTGTCCGACCTAGTTTTCTTTTATCGTAACGAAATGAGGAAATACAAATTGCTGACTGGAAAAGAGCAGCATTCTGCTCGTTGTTCATTGTTTCGTCAGTGTGTGAGGGGCCTCAGAGGTGTTGCTGCTGTTTCTGATTATATGAGGGTTAGAACTTTAATAGAGGAAACACTGCTGTAAAAACGCCACGCAACAAAACCAAAGAATGCCACGTATACCACATTTAGTTACATACCTTACCTTACCTACCTGCAAAAAGACTCGTCCTTCCTACCTCACGCGTCCCTGGTATTTGCTTCTGATCTAAAGAAAGTATTTTCAGGATGTTTTCAAAATAAAAACAACGAAGTTGGATAAAAATTGAATGTGTCAGAGGTCGTACAGCAGTGACATTCCGCAGGATGAGATTTGGGCAGATCGTACCAGCCAAAACTGAAACGCCAATCAAACAAATTGCATTATTACGGGTCAATACGATGTTCGAAATTTCTTCAGAACCACAGCAATGTCATGCTGATTCCCTTGTATGACTGTGATGATGTCATCCTAAAGCATACCGTTTCTCCACAGCAAACCCGCAATGCGCAGTATTACTGCTCCTTTTTGGAGCACCATCTCAGACCAGCTTTGAGTAAAGAAATGACTCTTTCTGGTTCCTATCAATTTGCATGGCAGTGCTCTGCCGCATGCAGCACAAGCTGCGGCTGATTTGCTCAATCGAAGGGACTGGGAAGTACTTTACCATCCACCATACTCTCCAGATCTAAGCCCTTGTGATTTTGATTTCATTCCTAAAGTGAAGGAACCACTTCATGGCATTTGCTTCAAAACTGCTTCAGAGAATCTTGCAGACCGGTCTATTCGAATTATCAACAGAGCAGACGCTGCTACAGGTGTTCTGCGACTTCCACATAGTTGGAAACGGGTTGTACAAAATGCTGGCAACTATATTGAATGATTGTAAAACATGGTGACACTTTTGCATTCCATGTAAATAAATAGTTGCTACTGTTAAAGTTCCAACCCTTGTATCTGTACTCTAAGTACAGTATTCGTAAATTGTTCTTGAAGTGCACTACAGTAAAGATTTCAAAGTAGGCGATAAACAAAACAAAATTGTAATGATTATGCAGAAGAAATACTCCTATAAAGCGACTAGACTGGCGTAACAGTAAAAACTGGCAACTGCTTCTATGATTCGCCGGTCATGTTGACATTCTACTAGGCTAGAAATAAATGGAGGGCCTACTATTTAATAAGTGAGAGTACTCAATTATAACAATGAGTTTCTTGGTGTAAAAATTAAGTCTTTTGGTATTAGTGTGCAAATAAATGATTTCATTGAATTCTGGTCTAGTCGGTATTTTGTTGTACTGTCTATCCTTCCGCCACGTTAAATCAGATAGTCAGGACTGTATTGCAGATGCACAAAATAAAACCAACTCAAAAAATTTCAAAGGAAATTTTATATTGCCAACTAGAATATAACTGTCTGCCATAAACAGGCAAAGAGTCGCCAAAGATGGCACCCATCGCCAAGCAGTAGCAATATGAAGGGGGTGGATTAAAAAAAAAGTGGGGCATCCGAGATGATTACAGTAATCTGGAGGAGTCTCGGTTTCACCACAATGGCATCTGCTTCCGTTCGAAAACCTCGCCTGTAGACAGGTGGACTCTCTTTAAATGCTCGGTGGAAAAGTGAT
This sequence comes from Argiope trifasciata, assembly GCA_026543055.1. Lineage (NCBI taxonomy): Eukaryota > Metazoa > Arthropoda > Arachnida > Araneae > Araneidae > Argiope > Argiope trifasciata. The sequence continues at coordinate 1,681,220 of JAPMOQ010006317.1, read as the reverse complement.
TTAAGTTCATCTCTTATTTTTTCTTTCTTTTTTTTCTACTATTTTATTCATTTTTTTGCTTGTCTCATATTGCCATTGCTGTAGGGAAAAGGAAGTAGAAGAAATATTCACCTTCTGTTATTAATATTTTATTGCACAATTGTAATTCCCATGAACCTTGCGCTTGCAAGTCTAAGATTATTGAAACTGAGTGGAATGAAATCCCAGCATCAATTCAGAAGAATAGGCTAAGCTATTCTTTATAGTCTTTGTGATTTGTTTTTTCGGATATGAAATCTCTCACTATAAATCATTCAATATTTTCTAATAAAAAATTCTTCTTCTTGAACCTGAATCGAATTCAATAGTCTTTATTCTCAAAATAAAAATCATAAAAATCAGAGACATTTTAGTTAATCCTTTTGTCATCCTCTTCTGTCGGCGAAAATTTATGTTTTTACACTGGTTTCGCAGCCTCAGAACAAGCAAAAATAAAAATAAATTAAAAAAACTCTGACAATTAAACATTTACAAAGTGTTTTAAATGTTTAAAAGTTTAAAAATGTAGAAGAACATTTGAAACAAATATAAAAACTCAGACAAGTAAACATTTACAAAGTTACTTAAACTTTTAAGATTTTAAAATGTAGAAAAAAGTTTGAAGCGCGTTACAGCCGCCCCTCAAGAGTGTCACTTCAACACATTATACGCGTTATGGACGACGAAGAGGTCTGTGGTTGAATGAAAACTGAGTTATAGGGATTAAAGTTTCAGTGATTTAATCACTTTGTGTGATTCATGAACCAAATATCTAAATCACTTATTTTGTCAAAATAGCAATCAAAATAAAAGAATCAATTAATCTTTTACACTCAAAAGGTGATTCATGGTCAACATTCAAGATGGTACATCATTTTGATGTTTTATTTATTTATTTTTTCAATTTTGATTATTAAAAAGGCATACAGAATCGTAAAGAGATAAGTTTCCTTGAAAATTTAATTTTCAATCGAAATAATTATGCACATTTATTTTTCGGAACAATAAATAAGCACTTGTATTAGGTAAATAATTTTGCGCCAATTACTTTTCCGAGTGCAAAGGGTTAAAGAACAAAAATCAAGCGGTCTCATTTTCGTATGAAATGTCCTTTATATTTTTATATAAAATGAAATATTAACAATAAATGTCGCTAATCACTTAATACTATAATATCGCTGTATCACTTAAATATTATTTAAGTGGGAGGTTAAGATACCTGTCTATGTTTAAAAATCAGTTTTGGGAGAAAATTAACAAAAGAATTTTATTCTTTTTTTGAACCCATTTATTTGGGTTACCAAATCTATGTTTGTTTTAATTCTACGATAATGTTTATGAGATACGTTACTACGTTTTAATTCTAAGAGATATATGATGTTTTATTAACCACCGTAGCTGAAAACAAAGTAATTGGATGTAGTTGAATGTTTTTCAATATTTTATCAAATACATGCCTCCCTGTATTTTAATTTATTTTATTATATGCTCTATCAGTAAGCTACGTCTTAGAATACGCTTTGTGTAGACATCTGCTCTTGAAGATTGTTTATGTTAACAAAGCATATTTAGAGCAAGACAAATGAAAAACTTGGATTTCGTAAAAAGTTTCATACGTAAAACATGATATCTTAAAAACATATTAATATATTACCATGAAATTTTGCATCAATGTTACCTTTAGTATACCAAAGGTAATGAACTTGGATATAAGTTTAACTGAGAAGTTTTTGTTTTAGAGCTGCTTTAAGTAATTTTTAACAACGAATTTTGTAAAATTTTCAATGCAGAAGTACTCTATTAGCTATAACTATTTTTAAAAATAAAAATGTTTCTTAAATGCGACTTCATTTTCTTCACCATAGCTGTATGTTGTATACAAAAATATTTGGAATATCTGCTATAGAATTTTATGTAGAGTGTTTTGCTTTTTGTTGCAATTTTAACTATTTTTTACCCAAATTGAAAGATTTTACAAAAAATCAAATGGAACAGAATTTCCTGGTCAATATTTTTCACAATTTGAATTCCCACTGATCTAGAAATTGAATTGAAACAGCCCATTAAGGTAATTTTTCAAAAATTTGCTTTCCGTAGGTAGATAGATACCTTAATAAATTCATGGATCAAACACTTGCATAAGAATAAACAGCGTCATTTAGAAAAGATTGTTTTATATTTAGAAAAGATAAGTCTAGTTTTAGAGTCTAAATGCGCATTTATGAAACGACTGGGGTTGAATTGGATTTTATTACCTGTATATGAATTTTGTTTTTATAAATACAAATAAAATGCTACCAAACTTAAATGGTAACTCAGGATGATAATACAAAGAAGAAGAAAAGCCAAAGAAGAATATTTCTTCGCAACTTAGGTCGACAGGAAAAACTCCATGAAATTTCAAACTTTAATTTGGAATATAATCTTTCATTGTGCAAAATCTTTTATATAAAGCAATGTACTTGGCATAAAAATAACTCTTATACTTTATTGTCGAATAGAAACAATGAAATGAAAACAAGGCATTAAAAATCGCCTCATTGAATACTTTTACAGCTACACTTAACTCAGCACTTCGTTAACCACTTAATGGAGCTGCAAGATTTTGTTAGAATTTTTAAAAAGTGGTCTTTCCGTTTCACTAAAATACCATTAAATCGCAGGAAAGAATATACATGAAGTCAAGATGTTAAAAACAAGCATCAGGCAGCGTTTAATTGACAACAGAAGCAGACTTAATCATCTCTAGATGGATAGTTGCTTTGATTTACATATAAAAAAACTGATGTTATATCTTCCGAAACTGTAATTTCCCTAAATAGTCTTAGTAATAAACTTCACAACAGTTGTATTTTAATGATACTAATTTTATTTCTGTTTAATTCCTTTCTTTGTTTTTATAATATTAGTTTTTTTTTTTTAAAAAAAAAACCTTACTTTGTTTCATAAAAATTTATTTTGGTTTCAATATTAAACAATGTTATAAAGTAAATTAAACTTAGCTGTCTTAAAACTCAATCGCATGTTTTGTCAGCATTAAAATTATGTTGAAAAAATTGTTTTCTCTTGACACTACCTCTGAAATGACATTTTCTCCTCCGCCTTTCTTCATATTGTATACATTTTTTTATGTGCACCTCAGTTAATTTGCATTCAATTGAATTTATGCCTTTCAGATACATGAAACAAAAAGTTGATTTTTTTTATTTAAAAAAATGCATTCCAATTCATTGTTTAGCTGCTTAAAAATTTAGTAATATGGGTTAAACAAGTTAGTAACCAAAGGCAGCTAGTATGGATTACTGGTTACAGAAAATAATTATTTTTAAAAAATGTTTTATATTTTCACATATTTTCAAGAATTTTTTTTAAATGCATTCCACATTCATTGTTTAACTACTTAAAAATTCAGTAATAGGGGTTAAACAAGCTAGTAACCAAAGGCAGCTAGTATGGATTACTGGTTACAGAAAATAATTATTTTCAAAAAAAAATTATATTTTCAAATACTTTCAAGAATTTTTTTAAAAAATGCATTCCGCATTCATTGTTTAACTGCTTAAACATTCAGTAATATGGGTTAAACAAGCTAGTAACCAAAGGCAGCTAGTATGGACTAATGCTTATAGAAAATAATTATTTTCAAATATTAAAATTATTTCCAAATGCATTTATTTTGTAATGAAAAAAAAGCTTAATTAGAAATAACGATACATCGTGTAGCTTTTATCATCTCACCGATATGGATTGTCATTGACTTTGTTTGAAGATTTAGAACAGAGGAGGAGGGGGGGGGGAGTCAGAAATAAGGAAACTCTTGGTGACAATTTTCGCAATCCAAATAATTTTTTTTACCACTACGCTTCGGGTGACGGTCTGAATTTTCGAATACTGTCATCTCTTTTCAATGCAATATAACTAATAATTTCTATATTTTGTATTTATTCATTATTGTATATTTATTATTTTCAAATTGGAGTTAAAAGAGTGACGGATAATTTCGGAAACATATTCTTATTTTTTTATAATAATAGCAGAAAAAAAGAGATTTTAAAAATAATCAAGTTGAAGTAAAGTCTCAGTAAAAGAAAATGTGTTTTAAGGGTGAACTTATTTTGAAGAGTTTATCTATGCGATCTAATATAATGGACCTGAAATTCCCTAAAGTGCTTTATAACTGCTTCTTAAGTCGCCGACACAGGAAATCAAACATCCTTTTAAAACAAAATTTATCCCTGGAAATCCAATCATTCATTTCAAAATTCTTTTTACCCTCCCGAAGGAGTTAGTGACCAACACTTAAATTGAAGTCTTGGTCACTGTGTCCTGTTAAAAACTCTTTGCTTTTCTTCAATCATTAAATGAGAAATATTTTATTCTTCTAAACACATTACATTCTTTATTTGGGAACGTATTTTAATCTGATACTTTTAATAATTTCTGAATAAAGATTTTAAAGAGAAATATTAAATTTTATTCTATTATTAAGGAAATAACCCCATGATTTTTCATTTAATGATGTGGGAATCTCTCCTTTTTAAAACAATTGATTGAAGAAATTGGATTTAGGGGTCTGTAATGAGATGATTTATTCGGCGAAATTCTGAATCATTTTCCCTGTTCAAATTATCTACAGTAAATAAATGATGGAGATATTTTCAAAGAATTTCTTCATTTAAAAATAGACTACATACATACTTGTTTCGAAATATTTGATGTGTCTCTGTAATAAAAATTATTAATAATGCATTCATGCTTAAAAATAGCAATTTTCGATATGTTGTGTAACTTCGATATATAAGGTGCATAGAAATTTTTAAAGCACTAAGAAATTTCTTTAGTTTTTAAAAAGTTCCTAGAAACTATTTACATCTTTAAAATATATATCTCGAAGAATTCTATTTCGCACTTTGTAATGGTCTCGTTTTGTTGTATTTTTTAACGATAAAATTGCATACGCTTAATAAATTATGCAATTTTGCCTTTAAATTAAATTTTTTTAAGGAGGTAAATACATAGTTTAATGAGAAACCGATGTTACTAGATTATTCAGTTAAATAATTGTTTTAAAATTGTAATATATCAGGTTTATTTTGAAATATAACATATCAAGGAAAAAATCATTTATTCCCGATGAACCAATTGGCTTCCTTTATATAGGATACCATAGTTTTTTTCTGAACTTTTCTGAATAAAATCTCGCAAGAATTTCTTTTGTTGATTTTTCCACTTTTTTACCCGAGTGGTTAACTTGCTGAAATTATTCACAGGTAGGAAGATTCCCAGGAAAAGGAGAAAAGTGGCACAGTGATAGAAAAATTCATACCGTCATTTCATTCAGAATTGTGAAGATAATATTAATTATAACAACAGTATTAATAAAGATTTTTTTAACTGCTTTGTTACATTAATGTAAATACTGCTACCTCCATTTATAGATCTTTTTCATAGGTTTATAATGCATGTTCCAGGTACTTTTTTTCAATCAAACATTGCCAAAAAATTTCTATATTTGGATTCTTTAGCGAAACCTCCTTTCATCTGATATCCAGTACACAAATTAAGGAGACCTCTTCTCCTCCCCACATATATTCCCTTCTCTACCAGTGAGTGTTATAAAATTTGAGGATAGGATCATCAGCTATATTGCCTTCATGAAATATACAGCTTTTGGTACTATTGCTGCATCATATAACAGGACATGGTTTAAATTATATCGAGGTTGTGACACTTCTTGTGTAAAGTAGATCCTCCCGCCACCACTAAAACAAGCAGTATCGGCACGATTGGTGGTGTAAAGGCCTTATCACACGGCAAAATATCTTCGGCACTTTCCGTCAGCAAACGACAAGGAAAGTGGCGTCACTTGTGTGACGTCACTTCAAAGTTTCACATGATTGGTTGAATTTCGTTTGCAGACAATATTTCAAACATTTTCGATCTGGTTCGAAAAAGTTGTCGATTATGAAACTTTCTTGATCGGTTTTCAAGGGTAGAAACAGAAAGGTGCTGGCGAAATTTCACCGTGAGATAAGGCCTTAAGACTGCTGCCTTAAACTTAAATCGTCCATAATACCTAAATCCTAATGCACAATTGTCATAATCAGTTATTATTCAACATATTTATTATTCATCATTTGCTGCAAAAACTTTAGAAATTGAAATGAAGGAATTCTTTCATTGAATGAATTCTAAAAGTGCACACTTGGTCATTTTTGTTTAATTTTGGCTCTTGAACCATCAATAACTTCTTCCCCTCATCCAAATCCTTTCTATCCATAGGAGCACACATGATATATATATATATATATATATATATATATATATATATATATATAT
>JAPMOQ010006317.1:1595471-1674853 GCA_026543055.1 Argiope trifasciata | reverse complement strand
ATATATATATATATATATATATATATATATATATATATATATATATTCGCAACATTATATTATATTGTTGAATATTAAATATATAATATCTCACAATATTGTGCCATGTTGAGAGAGAGAATGTGCTGCCTGTGATTGATGCTTCAAAGAAATTGTAAAGAATTGTTTATATCACTCATCTTTTCTCGCCATCCCAGCAAAAATTCAAAAACATAAGCTGTCGTATACATTATTTGCCTTTAGTACATATGGTAAGTGTAGATATTGTTCTACGTAACAGAATTTTAATCAAATCCGTTTATTTTATAGAGTATTAAGATATATTAACATTGGTTTCGTTAGCGTCCTGGCATAAGGGTAGCGTGTCTTCCCCGTGATCTGGGAGTCCCAATTCAGACATGGTTGTTATTCTGTGTTCTATTAGTTAATAGTGTGAAGGGGCCCCCTGTAAAAAGAGGTGATAGAAGCGATTGTGAAGCATGAAATAACTGAATCATACTCTTGTTGGCACTACTGAAAAAACAAGGGACTTGCATTTCGGCTTAAGCCAAATCGCTGACAGCTTTCTGTCGGCGGGCCTGTAGAGTGCCATGAATCACAAGTACATTGGTTTTATATTGAGCGAACTGTGAATCTTTTCTGTTGTTGTCGATTTATTAAAAGCAAATGATATCGTAGTGAATTATTTTAACATACTACAAAGAGGTCAGTGGATACTTCCAAGAAATGAACACAAATTCGTGATATTTATTTATTTATTTTTTTTGCTGAATTTAGTTATCTTTTTAAATCTTTCAGTCGAGAAAACAACGAAGCTTGAAGGAAATGTAATATTAACAGACCAAATTCTTAGAAATGATGAATTTTAATATTGTCATTATTTACTTTTCGTAAGAATCGATTGTTGCTATAAAACGCATTCATTAGAGTTAAACAATGACAGGAAGTGCTATAAATACAGGACACATATTAAATCATCCTAATTTTTTACGCATATATTATTATGCGAGTTGTTGTTGAGTAATTCATAGCAAAACAAGTTCTCAATCACTAAATTTCTCAGAATTTCATTCGGATTTAGAATAGAATTAAATAAAAATCAACGTAGTATCGCTTTCAACAAAATGACCTCATATAATCTTCTTTAAAGAGAAACTTAACAAAATTGATATTTCTGAAATAGCTACCACAAAATGAGACAGAAGGTAGAATGCCCTAGGGTTTTGTGTTTGGTCATGTGGATATTTGGAAGGCAAGGAGACTTTTTAGGTAATTTGACTGCAATTAAAAATAGGAATGGACGGTTTTAACAATTTCAGTGTATCTTCAATGGGAGCATTTTCACAAACAATACAGTTCACAGGGATTTAATGCTCCGAAATCGCAATCTAATACTGTTATTCATATTCCTTTCTACTCTCTGAAGACTAGAAAGAAACATGAAATCCTTCCTTTTTACTCTGTCTCTCAAATATGTAAATTAGTAACATCAGTAGTTATTTAAATAATTGAGAAATATATTATCTACTTTGACAAACATTATTTTAGATTTATAAGCTAATTTGATAGATTAGTTTAGCTTAGTTAAATCAATGATCCGTTTTTATTGCAACACTAGTGCTATTTGCATGCGGACCCCAAAATTTTGAACCGCTATCGGATGACGGGGATGACAACTGAGCTGGTACCCCCTTCTCTCCAAATTTCCGCACTACCCCAATGGTAGGACGTTTAGCCCCCATTGATTTAATATGCATAAAACCCGCACACATTACGATTTTTTATTTTTTTATTTTAAAGAATTGGGTTTGGATTTCAAAGCCACCAGGCCATCGCAGCCCTCTACTTGCGATAGAAGAACTATCTTGGAAAAAGAATATTTATGTGTTTCGGATACAAGACTTAAGCGTACAAGATATTTATCTCGTTAATTTTATGTCTCTATCATTATAGTTTATGTTTTCTTAAATAATAATTCCTTTCATTAAAAAAATAATTAATAGATTATAATAAACCATCATTTATCATAAAAATATTTTCTAAGAAAAGCGGGTAAATGAATTGTGAACTTCTATTTAAAAACGAAATCGTACGGAATTAAATGAATGGTTAATTGATACCAATCAAATTCCAACACTTCCAACAATTTATTCACCTAGTCTTTCAGTCTCTCAACCTTACACAACAGAGACATAAAGGTCATTTTTATTTTTAAGTCCAGAAATAATTTTTTTATCGTTTCATTATAAATTTATTTTCTTTTTCAGAGATAATGGCCTACAAAAATTATAAGATTGATCTTAATTACTATGTAGTCTTTTGTAGGAATGATCAATTGTTTCCTCATGAAAGTATATATTTTGTTTTTTGTGGACATATTTTCCCTACTTCTAAAGCGTACGAAATGATAAATTTGCGAGAACCTTATTTATAAACTTTTAAGTTATGCATTTAAAATTTTAAATCAAAGTGGAAAGTAAAGCTAATTGATTAAAAATATACCTTCCTCAGATCTATTTGTTTCTAATAACATACGAGTGAGAAAAGATTTTAAGTAAGCAATTTTATCTTTCCCTACTATAAATTCGAATTATTGATATAATTTTTTCCTTTATAAGATAACATAAGAAATCAAATATTAAAATTATTTTTATTAAAAAATTATATTAAGTTTTAGATGGTGGGAATGCTTTGAATATTCTATGATTCTATCTATGCGTCAGTTCTCGTATGCTTCTTTATATTTTCTCGCTTATAAAATATAAGGAAAGTCTAGTAATTGTCAAAAAATTCGATTTGACTAATCTCCACATTTAAGCACTAACCAGAGTGCGAAAAACACGTGTTTGGAAAATGGTCATTTGTCTGTAGCAAACTCAAAAACCCTATGAGTTTGAATAATAAAATTTAGCATATAGACCTAAAATAAAATATAGATTTCTATCAAGTTTTTAGCAAAATTTGTTCTGAGGAAATCTGTCTGTCTATCTGTTCGCATATTAGCTGGCAGGACAGCCACAAAGGGAAACGAGCTGAATATATGAAATTCGGTACGCAGATTTAGTTTCATTAGTATATGCGCTTAAATATCCATCAGGGATAAAATAGAGATACCTATCAACGTCTGTTTTTCACCAGCATGTGAATGCGATAATTTAATACTATAATGACTTAAATATATCAAAATTGCGATATATCAATTTATCTTAAATATAACAATATAAATGCGATTTTATAACTGCAATTTAGGATTTTTAAAAATATTCTCTTGTTAGCTATTTTTTACTTTTTCGCGAAGTTGTACTAGGAAAATAATAATGTAAAAGACGAAAATTTGGAAATCGAGATTTCGGTGAATCTTCATTTCAGATCTCAATAAGAACGAAATACACTTTTTTTAAAAAATTATATTCGTCTATTTGCGAACACAATAACTCCCTTTGCACAAAAATCAAATTTTGGATGAATTCTATTCAGAAGAAATCTATACGTCAAGTGAACTCGATAACTACAAAATGGAGGGAGGTAAATAGCTAAAATTTGGTACTCATGTTTACCATATAAAATATAGAGACCTATCAAATTCTGAATCAAATCTGTAAAAAAATTTGCCATCTGTTTATTTATACATTCACAATCATATCAAAGAGATTATTCAAAAACAGTGACTTAAATATATGAAACCTGGCATATGATTTTTTGATTACAGTTACAATTCTACATCAAATGTTGGTAGAATATATATTCGGATATATTGTTTTCTAATTGATCAGAAGAAAATGTGTACGTAATATATATTCGATGTTGTAATACACAGCTGTGTATTAATTTCATCCCAAAGTTTAATTGCCAATGATCGTAAGCTAATGGGCTTTTTGTAATGATTCTTAACCTGTAGTTAATAATAGACAAATGCATTTATTAGAAAATGAAAAAAAAAAATTAAGTGAACTATTACAACTAGTTTCTTCCCAAATGCCTTTTCAAACTCAACCCACAGACTTCTGACATCAAAACATCATTCTTTTTCTTCTTTTTTTCCATTTAATTAATACAGTTGCTTCGTTTCTAAAATGCTTTCACCTTACCATCGTTACAGTCTAGTCTGTATTACCCGAGAGCTTTGAAAACAATACTAATATCTTCCTTTCGTCGCCATAGCAGTTAATTATGTCATTCTAAATTCTAGTATTTATGAACTTTTATATTATCTATTAATTGAAACTTAAACAAATTATTGATAAAAATCCTTGCAATCCCTTTACGGGGCAAATCATTGGGCCTGGAGCTATAATGAATATATCATTACTTTCTAAATGTTCGCTAATAAGACATCTGGTTTATTTTACCAATGATGGGAATAAAGGTTCAAAATATTAATTAGATTTTTAAACTCGAACTAAACAAAATTTTCCTAAATAAACTCTAAGCATACTATTAAAAAGAATTAGTTTTACGCAAGTTTGAAATTTAAAAAATAAGCTTTTGCAATGATAGAAATCTTATTTCTCTAAATTTCTATTGAAATTTATACATTTTAAAAAACATTTTGATATATTTTTTACAACAAAACTTTTCATTGCTTTAAATATTGCATTTCTACATATGCTCTTTGCGCTGATGTCAAAGGCTTTTTAATGTTTTCTGCTATCGTTGCTTTATAACTAACCGACATTTTTTGAAATAAAATAAAGAGGGAGGGTGATATAATGTGATAATATTATCGTGATACAATGTAAAAGTTCAAATTTCTTTAAATTTTATTTGACATAATATGTTTTTTAGGTTCGTGTTATTATTATTTTGAAAATTACATTATATGAAATCGATAGCCACAGAAGGTAATGACTAATACATCAAAGCCAAACGAAGACCAGAAGTGAAACGATCGGGGACAAGAAAGAATGCTCTGGGCACCCGATTCAGTCAGCATCACAAAGACAAAGTGTCAATATATATATATATATTTAAGAAAAATGTTTTTTTTAACCATACCTTTGGCAGCGTTTGCACTTGAGATGGCACTGAATGGTAATCATGTGTAAAAAAAAAGCATTATACCTCAGGCACTATTTACTCAGGCTAGGCCACTCACAATGGTAAAAAAAATATGAATTAAACCTGAAATATTATCATGATAGAATGTTTCTAACTAAAGTTTGGGATTTTCCCTACATTTTTCAAATGGCTAACCTAAAATAATTTATTTTAATTCAACTTAAATGCGCCGAAGAGAATTCAAATAAACACTAACAATTACCCACCTTTGGTGAATTTGCGAAATAAATTATATGTTGAAAGGTCAAATCAAAGCATATAATTCGACAAAAAAATCGTTAATACTTTTTAAAAAAATCAAAATGTAAATGAATATTTTGAATTTCTCTTATGACGGAAAAATTTAACGGTCAATCACTTGCGGAGAAAAGGAGATCACATCATTTTAAAATCGAAGAAATTTATGAAATGCATGCTCTATCAGAACTTCTAGAGCTTTTCGTGATCCCTAAAACATTCGTAGAACATTATTCTTTGATAATTCAATATTTATTTAAAAAATGAAAAAGGAAGTCTTAATGTAAAAGAATTCATTACTATTGCTATATAATAATAATTTGTATTGAATTTATCCATAGTTATTATTGACTGAAATGACAAGGAGAATAATGCGTCTATACTATGTGTATGTTTTAAATTTCAACTAAAATAGAACAGTACTTGTTTAAACTTAAAATTGAATATTACCAATCAAACATTATTTGTTGATTATTGATTTTCTTTACCTCGCCAATTCAATTATTACCTTATTTTGCAACATCGGAGTCTCGAAAAAAAATTCAGACCAAAATTTCCTTGAATTCGATTTTTTTATTTACATATATTTATTTATTTGATATCGTAAAGGCTTGAAAATTTAGGAAGAGTATTGGTATTATATACGTAAAAACATAAACAAGCTGACAAAGAAAATCTGATCTTATTTTCTGTTGTTTACTATTTATAGACGCTTAGATCTTTTAGGTAAAATTTCACCAATGATGTATGTGGTAATGAAATTCCATTTAAAATATAAATTGGAATTTGTATTAACATATTTTAGGTGAAAATCGACTATAACGAATTTGAATGCCAGTTTCAACCAAATGCAAATAGCAACTGATAGATGGAGTCGCTTGTTGTTCAATATACGATGCAGAAAAAGCAACATGCAATTTTCGTAGTTCAAAAACGAATTTCTCTTTGTCAAAGGTTGTAAAATCGGTCGAAGCAGATCAAATAACTGAGCATCTGCTCCCTGCAATAGCCACGTGTCAGTTAGCCCGTATGTATTCACAGCTATAGAATAATTTCTTCGCCAAACATAGTCGCCAAGGAATGAAATCCCGTAAGTTATGTATAAATCTGCTAAGAAGATGCGTATATTGTACTATGCTTTACCCCAGAAACTTTAATTTTTACAAATTTACTGTCATTAATATTATTTTTGAAGATACTATTTTACTAAGAAACGAAGCGTTTGTGAATGAATAATTTATCATAATTCTTGATATTTGAAGTTTTTCTTGAATAACTTTAGATTAGCGACTCTGCTAGCAATTTTTGAATGATGATTTTTAAGATTGTTTTCAATCATTTCTGAATCCGTCTAATTATCTTTAATTTGAAGATGTTGAGCAAATCTTCAATGATTTGCTAGATAAAAAGTATTGATGTTAAGTCACTTTGCTTTTTTCAAACAGTCGCCAAGGAAGATTGAAAGAACTTCCTGGACACCCTCCTTGCTTTCTGTTACCCACTAACGGGCCTTCATCTCATTCTCGGTTATATTCATTTTTTCTCCTTTTGTGATTCTCCTAGCCATCGGTCAGCCACACGATCGACGCGTTGACCACATCGCCCTTTGACACGACCTTTTGTCCACCTTCCATCTGTTCCTGGTATAGTGAGGCGCCCCGGTCCGTGAAACCAATTTATTCTTTTCGGGAGGCATTGCAAGCCCATTGTGGTACCACACTCTTCTCGGGCCATCGACTAAAGAGGGGTTTGGGGACCCCCTCTGAGATTTTTCCAGTACCCCAATCCCCATCAAAAGGGATTAAAGGAACCATTCCCTGGATTTGCGTTCCTGTGAGTGGAGATTTAAAGTGATCCACATTGTCATGTAATTGTCGATGAATGTGCCACTGGTCAAAATGAGCTGTGGTTTACCATTTCATAGACTTGCTCTGACATGTATTAATCCGGTCGAGGACTTGTAAATGACTAAGTCCTGGTTGTAAAAGGAAGTGTTTCCAAACATTTGGCCAATGTTGTTCTGATCTCTTTCTTTTCTAATATAGTCTTGGTAAGAAAGTATGCTTTGAATTCTCATAGAAGCCTTCGTATTTAATTCTTTCTTGCAGAGAACACTTAAAAGTATATGTTACTTCGTACTTCTACATATATGTTGTAAGAATAATTGGCGCCAGGAGCATTTTAAATCTATTCAACATCTTTAATTATTATGGAATAACAAATCTAAACGGTGTAAATCGGAATTTATGCTTGTTGATCATTTATGCTTGCACATGAATTATTTTTTTAGAACATATAAAAAAGATAATCTGCAGTGTACGTGATTCATTTATAGTTTGAATAATGAGAAGGGAAAAAAAGATTTTTTAAATATAAAATTGTAATCAAAAATATACCATGGAAATTTTAAAATAAAAAACTAAATTAATATCAAACTGATTAAGATTAAATGAATTATTGAAGAAAATGGAAATAGTTAATTACATTACGCTATAACTTAGGCGGCAAATATGAGGAAAAATTTATCCTTTTCAAATGAGAGTAGTTAGAAATACATTTTTTATAAACATTAATCAGCTTATAATATCGCCAAAAGATTGAATTTTTTCTTTTTAAGAAACAAAATAATCATAAAACTCATTTTAATGCCAACATATAATCTAACAGATGCTACATGATTCACATTTTGTTGTACAGAAATGTTTCTTTTATTTTTGGTATTAATTTTATTTGCTTGAAATTCATATTCATAAAATGCCGTCTGACATTTTATTGAAAACATTTTCTTCTTTCATTCATTCAGATATTTTCCATACTGCACTGCTCATCCACACTATAAACAATTTGGATCCTGCCACGGTAACTTTTGTGGATTTTATATCTCTCTCAACAACAAGAAAGAGAAGGTCTCTTTCCAAATAATAGAAAAAGAAGTAGGAAGATGACAGCGCTTAAATAACTATCTTCTTTCGAATCTGTTCTCCATAGAGCGATCCAAGGTCGAAATCTCACTCCTCCCCATTGCAACCGGTAATTTGGTTCGGTATCTGTGTTGGGGGCAGCTCGGTTACACACTGCATGAATGAAGGGTCCAGCGCAATTGTTGGGTGCAGAGGTTCCGCAGGTGGGCTCTACTCTGATCACTCCATCTCACCCAAAAATAAGTCCACAAGCAAAGGGTCTTCAAGTGGCAGATGGACAAGTCTCATCTTTGACCAGTGAAAGTTTTCTCCTCCATTTATCAAGAAACTGCAGGTGATGGCTTTATTCATGCGAATATACAGAAGGCTTTGTCCAGTGAGACCCCAGTGTGGTGCCCGGCGCCCTTTGTCCAGTGGGTTTGGCGTTATATACTTTCACCTTTTCCTCACAGAAGGGGTAGGGAGGATCTACCAGGTAAAGATCTCTCCTCTGTGAAAAATGTGGCCGACAAATCCTATTTGAAACCACCGAGGACACCTCATTAGAGAAACTGGCCCTTTTTACTACGAAATGGAGGAGATGGACCAATAAAGGAACATCAGAAACAGACAAGGACGTTGATACTTTAACAAAGAATTGAGGAGAGGATACACAAGACTTTTAGGTGCGCCGGCCAAGTCTGCGAATTCAATTTGTTAGTTGAAATGGAAAGAAGAGCTCCATATTGTCAGGATTCACTAATCTCAAACGCAAGGGAGGGAAACCTTTTGCATAGTATATTCAAAAGAAACCAAAAGCAAAATCATGTTGGTATCTTGTGAAAGAAAGGTGTCTACAAAGAAAGAAATATTTTAAGAAGAACTGGGAAATATAATTCATAAACTAATTTTTCTGTAGCAAGCAATGCGAGAAACAGTTGAAACCAAACGCTAATAAATGTATTTGAAAAGGTGACTAACAACTTTAAATTTTCAAAAAATAATTTTAAAAAATAGTATTTTACCGTTGTTACAATAAGCGTCATTGCTATTAACCAATAGGTTACAAGTAAGTTTACGTAATTCTGGGTTATCCCCCATTGAATTAATTACAACATTCCATTTTTACTGACAAACTACAACATTTCATTAAGATTTTTTTTAAGTGTGAAAATTTCAAATTGGAGTATAATAAAAAAAAGAAGAAAGAAAAAAATGAAAAAATTAATTGGATTTTGAAATCAAAACCTCTTATATATCCGAATTAACATACAAGGAAACGAAAAAAATAGCTTTTGTTTCACAAACGTAATCATCACAATTAAGCAACATAAATTTTAAAAATTTTGGGATGGATTTCCTAATCGTTCAGGTTAAGTGATCACCGACCGATTTCAACTACGATAAACAATAATAGAACCGAAAAAAAAATTATCTTGGAAAGACCAATCTTCGAAATCGAATGATAAAACAAATCCATTCAACCCGTAAGTTTATAAATCATTCCTCAGCCTCGTCTCGTTTCGTTTCACATCGCCTATGATTCAACTCAAGTGTCCCATAGCATTTTGTCAACATCCATCGTGGAATTGCTTAAACAGAAACTGTAAGGGAATTCGGCAACACCAAATGTGTAAATGGACCAGCCACTGGTCTGGTAGTCACAAACAAAGTGTTTGCTTCTTTTTAATTTCCTTGTCGGAAACTTATCCACCGTGGACACAAAATGAAACAAAAACAGAAATCAAATCGTATCGGATGAAAGACTGCCTGCCGCTGGATGTACCTGGCCGAGGGAGTACTGGGGTGCCCGATCACGACAGTGAAAGTGGATCTTGGATGCAACCAGCGTGAAAGCCACCAAAAAAGTGCAGTCAGTTTAAATTTCTAATTATAAGGCTTCGCCAGCAACGATTGCTGTTGTTTTTTCTTTCTTAGCTGGACGGTTATCGTCACTGCTTGGAAGTGGCCGTCACTAAGGGGATGTGGTCATCTTAGCTTGTCTTTTCCTTTCCTCGAAGAGTCAAAGAAAAAAAAATTGATCGGGAAGAGAAATTGTAATTGTGACCGCATCCCAGCAGAATGTTAGAACGAAGGTGCCCTTTCTCTCCCCCCCCCATCAGAAAAAAATGTTCCGTTCATTCCCACTGAATTCTTTCCTCGCTTTTTTTTTGCACCTTTTTGCAAGGAGAAAATTAATTTGACTTTCGATATGCTTGCTTCCGAAATGTGGTGTATAGAAGGTTATTGGGAGAAAAAAATAAACAGGAAGTGTGCAGTACAAGCAGTATGCTGGTGATCTATCGGCCATGGAAGAGGACATGGTCTGATGGTGAGACGAGGTCAATGATCAAAGAGTTAGGATAGAAAACTATGAGTCTATTAATTCTCTGTTAAGATTGGAAAATAGATATTTGATGGGAATCGACTGTCGATTATGAAAGAATTTCGATAGAAAACTATGGGTCTGTAAATGTTCAATAAGAGTGCAAAATATTCAGATGTTTGATTGGAATCGATTGTCGAAGATCAAAGAATTAAGATAGGAAACTATTGATATGTTATTATTCGATAAGATAGGAAAATTTCCAGACGTTTTTTTGGTATCGATGGCTGATGATCAAAAAATTAAGATAGAAAACTATGGGTCTGTTAATTTTGAGTAAGATTGGAAAATATTTAGATGTTTGCTTAATCGACGATCAAACAGTTAGAATTGAAAACTATGGGTCTGTTAATTTTGAGTAAGATTGGAAAATATTTAGATGTTTGCTTAATCGACGATCAAACAGTTAGAATTGAAAACTATGGGTAAGTAACTATGGAAAGATGTTTAAATACTTTCTTGGCATCTATGGTCAATGATCAAAGAATTCAGATAGAAAACTATGGGTCTATTTATTTTTGGCAAGATTGGCAAATGTTCAAATGTTTGAAATTCCCATATAATCGAATAATATGTTGATAAATTGTAATTCTTATTTGGAGCAGCTTCACAATGAAATGGAATACTTCTTCACTCACTTTTTCTTCTTTTTGGTCCAAATAGATACTTCTAACCACTTTCATGATAAAAAGTAGAAAATGTTTTTATTTGCTCTTTTATTTTCCCTTACTTTAATAAATTTCCTTATTTTCGCTGTGTATTTTAAAATAACTTGACCTGAATTTATTTTAAAACTGTAATCTTTGTGAATTTCTTTGCAAATAGAGAGTAATTATAAATACGGGTTTTTTATGAATCGAATAAGAACACCTATTAATTTAGTCCTTCCTGTGTTTCAATGTTAAAAATTACTAAATATATTGTTACTTTATATTTCTAGAAAAATTAAGTTTTCGGCTATTTTCTTGTATCTTAAAATGCTTTATAGAATAAGTCTTGGAGGGTATAATACAGGAGATTATCTTACAATATAAATTTGAAAATATACTTACTAATAAATGTTTTTCGAGGTTATTGGCAACGATGAAAATGAGAATTTCCAATGAATACAAACAACTTCATGCTTTGCAAATTTTTTATACTCGATTTGTTCTAAAATAAGAATAAGAAAGCTCATAGCAGTTACCTTTCTAAAAATATTAACAGCATATCTCTATGGCATAATATTGAAGGAAATGCAAGAAACAAGAATTTTCAATAAATTTAAACAACTTTGAGGCAAAATTCTATACATGAGTATATATAGCGGGACTTGTAAAATTATTCTTATCGATCTGGAATGGAATTTGGATCCATTCCATTGGAACTGGTTTAATGCAGAATGGAACTGGAATCGAACGCGCTTTCACAGCCCGTTTTCTCAAATATAGTACATTTCGAATATGTACAATAAAAAAAAAATAGATAAAGTCATTTTTACTTAGACTTAAAAGCTGAACAGACCAACTGCAATATATTACACAGCGAATCATTATAAAGCAATTCTTAATTTTGGAAAATTTGAAAGTTTTATTTTTCCACAATGATTTCTGCTCAATGAAAATGTATTTTGTAGTTGTTTAGCTTTTGTTATCGTGCGTTTAATAATTATTATTTATTTAAAACTAATTTCCAAATTATGGGATCGTGATATACATTTTCTAGATGAGAGTGAATACGCAAAATTTTATTCGGCAATTATGAAATCTTGTACGATAATTTTTTTCTTGAAATTTAGGAGGAGCATTTCTTGGAAAGAATGTTTCGTATATCATTTTTTCCCCCCAAAAGTTAAAAATCGACCACTATTGTTTGGAAGACGAAATATTTAATATTAAAACAACTTTACGAGAAATCTAATATGATCACTGGATCTCAGAAGTCTTAAAAATGAAATTGAAAATAAGATATTAATTAACTTATTGTTGAATGAAAAAAAACATCAGTAAAAGATACTTCAATGAAATATAAAACATTTTATCAATTAAGTCGATCAGAAGTCACCTTCAAAACTGAGTAAAATTTATTTTGAATGTCGATGAAATACATGTAGATAAAATAGTTTGCAGTATATAATTGGAATTAAGTATACAAAAAAAAAGTATTGTCGTCCTCACACACATACATACACAAAAAAAATTCGAGCTTGAGGTTTTTTCCGAACATTCTAAATTTCCTACTTCCACTCATCGCATTTTTGGAGTTATATGTGTTTGCAAATACGCTAATTCAAAAACACCTTCAGCAAAACAGATTGAAGTTTAGCTAATGTTCTTTACACCAAATTTATAGATTTCAATCAAATTTTGAACGAAATCCAATAAAGGGAACTCTATCTGTTCAGCTGTCTGTATATAATATAACTATAAAGCAAAGAAAGCTGGAAAAATCTATGAAATGGATTGACCTATCTGTCTGTGCTTTCATAGGCAGGAAAATGTGAAACTCAAAAACATAATGATTCAATTTAAATATATGAAATTTTGGGATTAAATTATAGTTCTATATTAAGTTTTTATTCTTTTAGCGGAAGAAAAAGATGTCGAAACTGCATATTCGGTATTTCTAACACTTTATATTAATTACATTCCAGTGATTAATCGCAAAAGATCGCTGGTAAATAGGCTCTTTCTTAAATATCAATCACCAAAGTCATACGGTTAATACTAAATGAATACTAATATGCCTTTAGTACTAAGTATTAGCTTAAGTATTAAGTAAGTACTAGGGGAGTAAGCTAGAAAGTTTTGAAGAGACCTTTCTTTTGGTTTCGTAAACAACACTCGATACTTATCAATAGTATTGGGTTGTTCGGAAAGTCATTTCGTTTTTTTTTTTTTTTTTTTTTTTTTTTTTTGTCAAAATGAAAAGAAATTTTCGTTTAATGAATAAATTATTTATTAAATTATAAAATTGCCATTCTGGTCTAATACCTTTTGCCATATTTTTAGTAGTAACATGATTACACGCTCATAAAAGTTTTGGTCTTTGCTGTAAAAAAAACTGATCGAGGTGGTTTTTGGCCTCCTCATTTGAAGAAAAAATTTTGCAAATCAGTTCTGGTACTGATGTACTGTTAACACATCTTCTCCACACATATTGGCTAATTTATTTCTGGCTTGACAGCATTTTTACCTTTTATATAGCAAAAAAGAAAAAAATGACGAAAATGCTGTTTATTGCTCTCCATATTTAAAAGGGCACCATCCAAAAACTACTGCGAAGAATCAGCTGCACTTTTTCACACTCAAGCCTTGCTATATCAGCTCTTAAAACATAAAATGATTTTGCGGTTTAAGTATGAAATTGGGTGCGAAAAATACAATTAAATCCTCTGTCGGAAAAAAACGAAATTACTTTCCGAACAACCTAATAGCTATGTCCTAAGCGCTTCATGATTTTTTAATTCACAGGGATGTGTTTTTTATTGAGGCATATTCACCTAGTCCAACTATATTCTTTATTTTCCTTTTAATAATATTAAATAATTTCAATCTTCCATTATTATTATTATCAAGAAAGCCCTAATAATGATAATACAGTAGAACATTAATTCGAACGGTTTTTAAAAGTCGATAGGGTCAGTATGACGGTAAAATATCGTTGGATCGTTAGCACGAATAACGATCCAAACAAAATAGAATATTAATTTGAAGGTTTTTTAAAATCGTAACGGTCAGCAATTAATGATTGTTTTTCTGAACCCTTGCATCTCTTACTAACATGATTGTAAAATATCGTTCGTAATTCGAATCTATTTTGGTTAATTTAAGATCATAAAACTTGTTTTTATTTCTGAAATACTTTCATTAAATAAGTTTGTACCTAATAACAAATGAATGCAAATGAATAATTTTTAATGTTCTCTCTTTCATCGAAGGCTTCACTACTGTTATATGTTATACTTCACTGTATAACATATTCAATTAAAACCAATAAATATTTCTAACTTATTTGAATTCTGAGCTTTTTAAATACGAATTAAATAGTTACTTCGAAATTTTATTGACTAACTGTTGTATTTAAAGCGATATACGATGTCGAAATTCCCCATTTATGTATTAAAATTATTATAAATTTTAATACGAGTTATTATTGCTTTATTTATTAAAAATATTTACATTTTATTTTTATTACAAATGTATTTTTTATTAAAACTTAAATAATAAAAAACATACCTTTATTGTCCTGTCTAATATTTTTTGTTTGATTCGGTATCGAAGAATCATAAACCTTGTTTCCATTTCTAAGATACATTTGCTAAATACGATTGTATCTAATAATAGTATTTCAAGTGAATAAATTTACTATTCTTAGTTTAGAAGAAGGTTGCTGTGCTCTGTAATATAGTCTATTAAAAAAAAACTAAATATTTCTCGCTTTTTAGAATTCTGAACTTCTTAGATACAAATTACACTATTTATTTCGAAATTTTATTGGTCAATTGTTGCATTTAAAGCCCTGTACCACATTCCTTATTAAGATTATCTAGTAATTTTTTTGAATTATTATAAAATTTTAATAAGAATTATTATTGTTTTATTAATAAAAATTATTTACATTTTATTTGTTAATGGTGTATTATTTATTATCACTGTTGAATAATAAAAATATTCCTTTATGGTTTTTTTAATATAAAAATTGTCGTTTTCCCTTGTTGAATTTTTAACATACCCATACAACATGAATCCCATAAATTAAAATTTTTATTTTTATTCCGTCAGTACTGAATTTCTACTGTAATATGAGTTCGTGAATTTTGGTGTCTTTCTTTTAATAACCTTTTTTTTTAATTGAAAATTAAATTCGTTTTTTAATAGTACAAATAAATGTTTGCAATTTGCTTGCTTGAAACTGACTATTAATTAGTTTAATTTTTAATTTAAAAGATTAACACGTCCGGCTTTAATAAATTTTTCAAATCGCTTATCAAACATTTAAATATCCATTTTTTACTACGTATGTTAAAATGAAGAATATTCACGGTCATAAATTAGTTTATCTCACCCGAATAGGGAAAGCCAGAGGAAAAGTATCTGACTTCTAGCAAATGGTCAGTTAGATTATTTCCGAATTTTCGAAGGAGGGCTCCACCCTACATGCCGGGTGTGAAATAATCGTTTGCAGATGCCTTGTGCTTACTTTGTGATACATTCTTTAATCACCCGATCCGCCCGATTTCGATAATCCTTTTCTGCACAAACTCGAAACTTTGTTTTCGACCACTGGCCACCCAAGTTCTCACTGCTATCATGCGAGAAATTTTCTGAAGGTCACCTTCTGATCTTTCCTCGCTGGTGACACACAGCTGAAACTTTAAGTCATAATCACTAACAGATGATCTTTACAAAACATACAATAGATAATATATACAAAGAAGAAAGTAATAGATGGACTGTCACTTCAATGGCATATACGAAAAGTTGCTTCTTTTAAAATTATCACAAAAAGAGGTTGAAGGGGGACTTTTAAAATTATTCATTCCGATCCCACATAGGGTCAGTATAGAATTTCGGGATTCTAAGAAAGATTAGTGAAGCCTTCATGCCGCAAAACTTCAACTTAACTACACCCCCACCCCCCCAAAAGACTATGATTTGCTGAACAAACTAACCTTTTTTACTGTTTATTCACTAATCATGCACTACAAGAATCACAAAACTCTTTGTAGTCGAAAAATGATCGGGACGGAAAAACGATTTAAAAAACCTGATAATTGTGTTTAATTAATTTAAAAAAAGAAATGCGGCTGGTCAAACAAATAGTAAATTAGCAAATCGAAACATCGACTGAAGTTTTTCTTGGAACAGCATGCGCAAATATGGATCTTGAGCTTAAAAAATCAATCAACCAACCCATATAAATTGGGATACCTGAACTCTGATCTTGGAATAACAGATAGGATAAGTTCAATATCTATAAGAAAACGTGAATGAAACATAGTCTTGATTGGAGTGGCTTCAATGGAATTAACAAAATAGAATTATTTAATTTAATATATTGTTACCTTTTAAATCGAAGATTCATTTGAATATAACCGATGGTGGCTTGTAGAATCCCTTGAACACAGCTCAAGATTTGGTTATTAGAATGTTCTATGAAAATGTCTTTTCCGTTTTTACAACAATTTTAACATTCCATTTTGACTCAACACAAAGCTTCTTTGGGGACGGATTTCAGAATTTTGAACGGTGAGATGATAAAGACGAATGCCCACTTTTCGGGCTTCCATACTACTTCAGTCTGAAGGTATTTGACCCCTGACACCAAATTTTACTTGTACCAGATCCTTCGATGGAATTGTATTTCATTCATAACACACATACCGTGAAAATGAAACCTTACCATTAAGCCACCGCGATTTTGTTTCCTAAAATGTCACAGTGTAAAAAAATCGTCCCCCAAAAAAATCTGTTGATTTCAGAGAAATTAAATGATATTCGTATCTTTAGTTCGAAACATTACGACATGTTTAAGCTTAATGACATAAATTCATTTATTTTTATGTTAGTTTGGAGAATTTGCATTTAACTAATGGCAATAATAAGGTACTCATACACGCGCATAAAAGCATCTAATATCGCCGTAACGTAAGTGTCCAAAGAGAAATATTCGAAAAAGAGAAAATATCGAATGTAAAATACTTAAGGAGATGTGCTTTGTAAATTCTATGAACTTCCATATCAAAAGCATTAGATTATTGCTATTTTTTAGATTACTATATAAAAACATTTTCGTTTTAAGATGAAGTTAAATCTAATATACTTCATTTACTTTAAATGCGTACAATTTTCAATAATAATAAGCACATTTATCTTATCTTTTCCTAATAAAATCTCTTAACAATAGAATTTCTCAAAGGCAATAAAAAAAGTCATTTAATGGAAAAATACATTTTAATGCTTAAAATTACAGCAACATCCCCATTCAGATTATAGCAGGAATCTTAGTTGGAAAATAAACCTTTTTTTGACATGCTTTAAACACGGAGTCATTTCTACTTTCTGTCTTGCGCAACGATTTCTAAAACATAATTTCATTTTAATTTTTTTTAAATTATTTTTTGGTTTATTTTTTTAAAATTATTTATATTATATTTTGCTCCTTTTATGAAAGTATTTATGTTTGGTAAAGAAATAGCAATCCAAATGAATGTATTGCATGCTTTGAAAATAAATTCATTTAAAAGCAAACACCTTTTACACAGCAATGTTTTCTGTAATTTACTTTCTATTTCTCCCTTTTGTCGTTCTCCTTTTAAAATTATGAAATCGATGAAATGATTCAAGAAATAATTTCAATTGCTGATAAACTTTAAGGAAATAACATACACGGAAACCTGAGAAATTTCTGTTTGCAATTGCCCCATATATGTTCTAAAAACTTGCAGAAATCTTTGCTTTAGTTTCAAACACAACATGACATCACAGAAGGCAATAATTTACACTTCTTCGAAGTAAGATAACGATAAGAAGGAATCATCACCCCTTCTTTGACGTCATGGAAATACTTATGACGTCATATGTATTTTCATGCATTTTTATTTGTTCATATAAAAGCATACAATAAGAACATATTACATCCAAAAAATTAGGACTAGAAATTTCTAGAATTCTTCATGTTCCAGATCTCACTGAGATCGAAAAATATATTTTTGGGATCATGCCGGATAATTACGATAACTCAAGAATGCTTTGAACTATATAAATGAAATTCGGAAAATAATCTCCGTCAAAATTAATATATTTTTTTAATCAGATTTTAAACAATATCCATTTGGTGGAAGTATGTTTGCCAGGCTTTCCAAATATAAATTAATACTAATAGTTGCAAAACCAAAAAGATCTGGATGAATAAAATTTGGTACATATTATTTACAATCTAAAATGTAGACATGTAATAATGTAACTTGTAAGACAAGTAATCTAAAATGTAGACATTTTGAACTAAATCCACTTAACTTTCACGAGATAATTCGGAAGCGCAATGACTTAAATATATAAAATTTGCTATGCGATTTTTTGGTTGTAATTGGGGTTCTGTATCAAAGTTTAATTGTAATTCATTGGAAAAAAAGCGTTCAAAATATGCATTCTTTTTAATTACAAATTAAACCTCCAGCTGTATATCCCGTGATTTGGCAATCATTTCATTTTATGTTGCAGTCCGCATTTTACACAATTTAGAGTGTTTATTTTTACGATTACAGATTTTTATTACGTTGCATTGTTATCGTTTAACATATAGCATCAGTTTACTTTCTTTGAAGAATATTTGAATTTATTTAAAAACACTGCATCTAAATAGAGATTTTAAAGAATTATGCAGCCCGAGGATTAATGTATTAATCGCAGCTTAATACATATTAATCCTTATGTATTAATTTCAGCTCAGTGATCAATCGCCGAAGATGACTCTTTAATAATTATTATTCACTACTAGTATGTGGTTAGTAATATTTTGTTTAAGTATACAAGAAAGTTTCAGGGTGACATCTCCGACTGGTTTTTACAATATATAATGTTCAATGAAATTTAATAACTTTTGTCTTGAAATTAGAAGCTTATCGAATGCATTATGATAACATGCAGGCGTTAGAAAGGGTGCAAAAGGGCCCTGGGAGGCATTTCCTGTACAGCCAATTTAAAATGATTGATGTAGTTAGATCCCTGACTGTGAATGGAACTGAAAGGATTACATCCTTTTCTCGTGGGGTCATCATACAAATATGTTGCTTTCTTTCCTTTCCTATTTCTTAGAGCTATGTGGGTGGTAAGATGCAAATAGGTGTTTTCAAACACTCGTCTTCAAGAAGGACACCCATAAAGAGAAGATCACACACCTGGATATACCTATTGTATCAACAAGTTGAAAATAACCCAGTCCTTAATTCAAGATGCAGGTCTTCAAAGACTAGAATCGGTTTCTTAAGTAGTGGAAATATTGAAGTTACAATGAAAAATGTAAGATAATAAGCCTCAATAACAGGCTTAGTTTATTTATTACTAGCCGCCTTTGGCGACCAGCTGGTTCGCCATGAGTAATGCGTTCTAAAATTTTCAATTAAGTCACATATTCATTAGCCTTGAAGTAATTCCGGGCATTGATTGGCCTGAAATTAAAAATGTTTTTTTCCGTGATGCTGCCAAAATGTTAAATATGTTTTTTTAAAGAAAGCGAAAAAGAAAAAAAAATATTGAATTAATGATTTAGATGTTGAAAACGATTATAGAAACCTTGGCTTTGCATTTATTTTTTTAGAAAATATCACATTTTATGTTTCTTTTATTTTATCCAGTCACGTGCTAAAATTATCATTTCTTTAGACTTGATTTACGATGATAGTTTTTTTATTATTATTTGAACTTCCGTCATTGTTTTATTTTATCCAGTCACGTGCTCAAAAAAAAACCCGTGGTCAAAATATTTCTTTAAAAATTCGTAAAAATAGAGGCTTAAGTTATACATTAAAACACTGATACCATTAGAAAGTTAATTTTTTTAAATCTTTAAATTGATGTAAAAATCATGTTTGTGCGATCATATTTTCGGAAGTTAAAGCGGAAAAACGTCGAAATTTCGCTTAAATTTTAATTAATTCAAATTATAATTAAAAATTCGAAAAAATGGCACCGAGGTGCACATTCCCAACCTCCAAGGTATACATGTACCAAATTTGGTAGCTGTAGGTCCAACGGTCTGGCCTGTAGCGCTAACACACACACTCACACACACATTGAGTTTTATTATAAGTATAGAAGAGTAAGCAGCTACCTAGTTTTTAGGCTAAAAGGATACAGCAACAGATTGATTTAAAGAAAAATGTTTCGAAATTAATAAATTTATTGAACAGAATAATCTTGTGAATTATAAAATATATGATGATATTCACCCTTCACCAAGTATAATTGTTCAGGGTTCTAACTATTTTTCTACGTTCATTAATTATTAATGTATTTATTAATACTAATTGTCGGCATAAACTAACATTTATGCAAAATTGTACGTCCTTGAGTTATAATTTATAATAAATAGAATATAAACAGATCTATATTATAACATAATAAAAAAAATTCATTAAATTAAATATGTGATAAAATTTGAAACTTTACTGGTCATTAAAAGAGGAACCTAATATTTATTAATAATTAATTACTAATAATTGACTAATTAATTTTAAATATGTTGATGCATATACTAATTAATTTCATTTTTGATTATGCATATTATCATTCTGAATGATATTTCAGAAGTTATTTAACTGATTATTTCATGTAACAAATGTTAGTTGAATGGAAGAGTCTGAGATGCAAAATCGTGGGTTTTGGATTTTTGAAAATCTAAAAGACAATCAGTCAAGAAAATTGAATATGCATTTTGGACGCTTTTCCCCCTTTCCAATTAAAGCTAAAATTTGACTTTTAATTGCAATTTTAGCATAAAATTACCTACTAAATTTCATTTGTCTAAGTCATTTCGTCTTCAATTATCGCAGTTGCATGCACATGAAAGTATAGATTTACTGACAGTTAGCTCTTTGGTGATTTGACTCAAAATTTGAAATTGATATTATTGGTATGATGTATATGATTTGTATAATAATTTGTATGACACTTTAGATGTTAAAAATTTACAAAATTTTTGTTCTTGTTATTTTGTAGCTATCGTGTCTTCTTGTACTCTTGATAACGCGATGACAGACTTCCTTTGAATGTATTTCAGTCAAAATCTTGCAGAAATTTGCAAATTTGATTCTAAGGTCATATATAGAATTCATTCATTTAGCAAAAAGAGTTTTTTGTCATCGTTTCGCAGACAGATAAACAAACTTACGAGTTTTCCGACCTCAGGAAGATCTGAAAATAAAAAATTTTCAAAAACTCGAGGTCGATTTTTTTCTTCTTTTGACTATTAAAATAGTTGAGTCTGTATTTTTCGTATATGAGAAGGTAATTAAAACTTTTCAAAACCTTTGAATATGAAAACCAATTTCAGCTACAATCTTTTTTCTCTCTTTTCCTTTCTCTCTCTATATATGTATAATGATATTATCATTATTAATAAATAGAATGATGCTCTATATTCTTCTTAACCTTCTAGCTAGGTTATTTTTTAAAATCACTATTGAAATGTGATGTTCGCAAATAAGTTCAAATATTTTTTAAGAAAATGAGCTGATACAAGTTACAAGGTAATAATATGATATTTTAAAAATCTATAATCGTAAAAATAAACACTCTTATCTGTGAAAAACGTGGAATGTAACAAAAAAATGATTGCAAAATCTGTGGAAATCGCGTTTTACGTTACGGTAAGTTTAAACTCAAAAATTTTGACTAATTAATTATTTTATAAAGCAATGAAAGAAATAATATTTTCAGTTCGAATGACCTTAAAATTGTAGAAAATAAAAAAAATTGTAGATCATGCACTAAGAATGGAATTTTGATGAAATAGGAATTATAATTTGAAAAAGTGATTGAATTCATACTATGCTGAATTATTATAATAAACTCATGATATAAACGGCTTTTATTTTAGTTGAATTCCTAAATCTGAACAAAATATCTAAACAATTGGTAATTAATGCATCTGAATTTTTCATTCAGAAATACGAGAAATATAATTGTATCATAACAAAAGTAATATTCTGAACGCTTTCTGCTTTACTAATGATTTAATTACAATAAATAATTAAGTAATAAAGTTGAATTCTGATTTCCTTAGAACTTTAGATTGAAGAGAAATTTTTGCTAATGGCGATTTTACTGGCGATTCTGTTTTTGTTTTTAAATATAATCGTTCTTGGGTTGTTTTCATATGTCTTTTACTTTTCTGAATCATAAATACCAAAAACTGATTCATTAAAAAAATTTCATGATGGTATGTATAGGCTAATATACGATAGGGAAAACGTGACATACTTGATTTTAAAAATACTTTAAAATTTTCCTAGATATATCAAATTTAACAAATAATTACTTTTTGAATTGATAAATGTTCATTGAGAAAGAAATTTATAAAATTTTAATAGAAGAATAGAAAATCGATTAAAACTGTAATACTTTTCCTCAATTCACCCTCTTTTTTCCTGAATTTTTCTTTTATGGCTATCTAAAAATCCATTTCATTATCAGTGTAAAAGACAATACTTTTTCTGAGAAAAGGGTTTATAAAATCATTTCGATTGGTCCTGCGACCATCTTATTTTTATCTCACAGTTTCACTTGTACAAATAATACGGCCACAATAAATGTACTATCATTTGTGTAGTGCGATTACTATCACCTTGATAAGTCATTCTATTTATTGGCTATCTAGATGCATCACTGTATTTATGAATCA
The DNA here is from genome assembly GCA_026543055.1 of Argiope trifasciata. Lineage (NCBI taxonomy): Eukaryota > Metazoa > Arthropoda > Arachnida > Araneae > Araneidae > Argiope > Argiope trifasciata. The sequence goes on along the minus strand of JAPMOQ010006317.1, from coordinate 1,651,888 downwards.
ATTATTCATCATGTAATTTTGAGAAAATTTTTATTAAGAATTTTAAAAAAAAGCATTCAAATCAGCATCAATATGTATTTCCCCTCCAAAATAAAATAACAAATAGCTGAAAATCTTTAAAAATTCCTGCTAGAGATTTCGATACATCCTAGCATTTCGTATTTTTTTCAGATTAGATTGTTTCTTTGGATTTATGTCTTTGACCCTGACTCGCCATACGTGTGTGAACATAATGATTCACTGATTCAACGAACAGTGTTACTTTAAATGTATGGCTAAAATAATCGTCTAAAAAACGAAAATTCAGAAAAAGAAGGATAAATATACAAAGTCGAAATCTTTATTGAATTTCTTTGACATTATTTTTTTTTAGTATGCTTTAAAAATTTATGTGAATATTCTTGTATATACGACATGCGACCATTTCCAATTCTTTATGTCGACGATCCTTGTGAATCTTCTAAGAGAGATAACTGCAAAAGATGCAAGATGTAACTGCAAAGAGATAACTGCAAGAACGCAAAAGATGTCTTAATTTTCAAGTGGCGTAACGATATTTTCTTGGGATAATGGTTTCTAAAGTTACTGCAGAAAAACGCAACCATTACGAAATTTAGAAATTGATTGTTGTACGATATGAACAGTGAAAGAAGACTTGTGAAAACCTAATTTTTACTATATCTAAAATATTTTAATTCGTATATAATACCTGGAGAAAATTATTTTTAAATTCATAATATAAGCGAAGACTTTATGTGTATGTTCTTGTATATTCGAAATATGAAGTGAAGATATTTCCAACTTTGGAAGTTGGTTGCAAATTGTTTTCTTCCTTAAAGTAACAAGCAAATTTTCCGAATTTAAAGCAACAAACAAACAAAGCTCCTATATTTTAAGATAGTATCAAAATATATTCTTGGAATAACAGTTTCGAATACAATACACTACAGAAGATCGGGTTCGTGTCTATCGGCTTTGTTTCGTAATTAAATGTGGAAAACAATGCCTCTGTTAATTACTTTTTCAAAACTTAGATTTTAAGTTTTGAGTCTTATCTTTGAGTTACCTTTTTATATATGTGTATAATCATTTACTAGAGAAAAATAAAATCAGTTTGTGCCGATTCCCTTTGGATTTAGGTCTGCTATTTACTTTAACGTTTTATTTATGTTCCCTGCATTTAAGTTGGTCATTGCGGAATTTATGTTAAAATGTGAACAGTTCTCCTCTAGCTTACTTTCTCTCTCGTAAATTCTTGAAATACACAGTGCAGTATATAAGCATATACAAACTCCCAGTAAACTCTTCTACTCTAACTTGACACATTATCAGTAACTGGTTCTGTTTCACCTGGCAGCGTTCACATTCTACATATGAATGGAGGACTTAGTTCTCAGTAAGAAGTGAGCGAATATGTATTATAACGGGGATTTTTGGAATAAAAACTTCATTTTATAGTATTGGCTCAATTGAGAAATTCATTCAAAAAATTCCAACCCATGCGGCATTTTTGTAATACTGCCACATTAGGCTGGATGCACAGAAGTGTTCCGTATATCATTAAAATAAGTCAATAATGCGAAATTAATACACAAAATTAACAAACCATCAGTGATCATTTTTAGATTCTCATTATAAGTGGCGATTTTTTATGCGAATATTTTTCTCTACCAGAAACTGAAGTGGATACACTTGAAATATTTTCAGTTGAATTCAAATGTATCATCGGTTTTTGTAAATTTACTTTAGAAAGGACTTGTACCAAACACCTGGATGAACTCGGGTCATTCATTGTATGACATCATTTGATCGCAGGAGTGCAAAAGGTGTAACCACAAACCAATTAAAGCTTCGTCAATTGCCGGAGCGCTATCTCTCGGCGGGCTGTTTCGATGACGCTTAATTAAGTACAACACGAGGGGGGGGAGGTGGACCACTCGACTATCAACAATGCAGGTCGGGAGACACGTGTTAAAAAACTCCTCACACAGACACCCTCCGATTCTCGTTCGACCAATGGGGGAACGAGTCCACGCCCCTCGCCTCCCGTCGGCTCCCCGTGCGCCTGAATCGCGATTCACATCAGTTCGTGTTTTGCCCTAAGTGGCGAAACTTGTATGCGTTTTGTGCTGAGGTACGCGAATCCCTCTTATACAAGAATGCGTCTCATGGATGTCATAGCGAGTGAGTGAACCCCATTGATTTCCTTTCGAATGCTTTGATTGATCGTTATCTATTTACTATTTAAAGTAGACCGAGCGAGGGCTTTTTGAAAAATGATCGATGGTTTTTTAAATTTTGAATAAGCCATGACAAGTGATAATCGTGGTATTTGTAAAGAAATTCTTTGGGGCAGAGGATACTTAATTTTTAAGTTTATAGGATAGTGTTTTCATAGCTTTTGGATTAGAAATCTGATTTGATAGTTTTAATCTTGTTGAATAATGCATGCAATATCCAGAATCTTCCTAATTTGATTAAATTGTAATAATATAACAACTGATATGCAAAGTTTTAGAATTTTATGGAAATTTTCTCACTTTTTGACATCACCTTTTTATAATTAAGTAGGTTCATTTTCAACTTTTTATAATTTCTGTTGAATTTCGCCTAATTAAACAAGTGATACTGTAACTTACCATATGTAGAAAATATCATGTGATCTGAGTATTAATATTAAGTTTGATTTTCATAGAACATTATTCTAACATGCATATTTATTTTACATGTCCAAATTCAACCTTATATTTCTAAATTTTTGAAATCATATTATTTAAATTATTTACAATGAAAATATGTATTGAAAATTGATGAAGCTGTCATACATGTTTTACAATAGCATCATTTGTTTTGCTAAACGATATTTCATCGTTTGCAGCAATAAGGAAGAAATCCTTCCTAACAAACTAGTTATAACTTGTTACCTTAACTTAATTCTCCTTGAATTTCTGTTCACATATGAATTACAAATCAGATTAATTTAATTTAACAATTTTACGATTATATCTAATAATTAATTTAATTTTTCTCATTTAATTATTTTTAGTATGTTAACAACACAGCATAATTATTATTTAGCTGATTTTAGATATCTTATGTTGTGCTCTTTCCTTCAAAGTTATAACATGTTTCTTGTTAAAAATTGTAAGTAGTTACTAACAAATTTTGATACGATAATGCATTAAATTTAAATTTGTGTATAGTACTTAAAAGATATTTTTAATTTTACAACTACCATAAAATGAGTTTTGTAGAAAATTTCCAAGACCTGAATTGATTGATGAAAATGTTTTGTCTAGAATGTACATCCACTTTGAATCTTTGAAGGAAACTAACGATTCAAAATATTGTTTCTCTGATACAATTTCGCCATCTGTTAATCCTATTTAAATAGAGGAAATGAATCATAAAATATCATTATAATTTCATGTAATTATGATCTGACTTCTAACTAATGCCCATGTCTTGAACAAATCTTAACATCGTTAAATCTTTTATACGAGATTTTTTCCAACCAAAAAAAAAAAATGTATAAAGCTATATAAAAAGTCTAAAGAATACTGAAGAAATAAGTTAAGAATTAACTCAAACTCATCTCTAATTGAAATTAATCAATAAAATCATAAACTGTTTAGTTAAACATTTCTTTGGTAATTTCAAAGAAAGTATTTAATAATCTGGTAAGTAAAGAATTTTTGTAACCAGTTATTAACTTATTTAAAAAAAGCAAAAATAGTGGCAAAGTTATTATGAATAACAACACAGTACAGCATTAACACTTCCTTGACTGTTAAGGTAAATTAAAGGCCAATCACGAGAATGACGGGGGAAGGTAAAGTGTCACGTAGAATTGTCCACCACACTTACGCACGCCCTTGCCTGCAGCCAAAAGGCTTGGACTTGTCGCCATTAACCCATTGAGTATTGGTGCCATGGAGTATTGGCTACAGTCCGGGGTCACTTATCAGAGGAGAAATTCGGGGACAAACCTTTATTTGAATAGGGACACATTCCAATTCTTCCTTTCCTTGTCTGCTCAGGAGGAAGAACTCCCCTGAGGTCTACCAAACCCTGTAAGGAGCGTGAGGGATAATCCTTATGTGTCAAGTACACAACAGGAGCCTCTCAGTTGTTAGTTTCAACGTACTTGTAAATAATGTTTTAATCTGTCACCCCTCTGAAAAGCAGTAATAAGATTCATTGGATGATGAATTGGTTTTTGGCTTTTATTAGAATTTATATTGTAGCGAAGAATTCCTACATGCACTCATTTATACTATTTTTAGAACATACAGAGAATTCCACCTTTACTTGGCACTCAACATTTTGCATATATTGAATATAGTTACTCTGGAAAAGATCATAATAATCAGTGTATTTTATTACTAATATTTCATGAATTCTTACCGAGTTACATGAAATTATTTTTATCTCTTATATATTTTTTAATATTATCTATGGTTAGTAATTGATATATTCAGTAATAATTAACCAAAATAAATCATTTTAAAATCTAACTTTTAATGTTCAATTAATTCATTCTATGGCTGGGGAAGTATACTGCCCAACAAATTCTTTAGAAATTTTGAGGTCCGTACCAAAATAGCCCTTAAGTAAAAACGCGAAGCTAATATAACTCAACTCAACTAACCTAACAAATTCTTCAATTGCTGTATGAAGTTATGTAGATTGGCATAAGTCTGACTAATTTTTCAATTAAACAGAAACTTAGATTTTTCAGCTCCTTATCTAACATACAATGGTGTATCTTGATTTGTTACTTTTAATTATTAATTAACCTAATCAATTAATCAAATTTAATTTATTTAATAAGTTAAATGAATTCCCCTTCTTAAGCCAATTTAAACCCTAAAACTATTTTAATATATAATATAACCTATATTAATATAATAACCTTAAAACCTATATTAATATATATAATATAGGTTTTGAAAAATAATTGGTATCCTGTATAAGATTCCTAAAATTGACTCTTATATATGATACATATACGTATAAGATAATTAACTTATTTTTAAAAATATTTCACTAGATTTAACAAAAATTAATTAATGAATATTAGATATTAACCTAAGGAGATACATGCTAATTTTCTTTATCGAAAAATCTTGATCGGATTGTAAATTTAAAATTTCATGAATTTCTTTAAAATGACTCCTAATTTATCAGTTCCATTATCCCAATTTATCATCCTTATTTACAAAAATGGCAATAGACTTTTTTCTCCCTTGTTTTTACAAAAAAAAAAAAAAAAGGAAATCAAATTACTCTTTATGTCCTTTGAAACTCATACATATAAAAAAATAGCAATCCCTTTGAGGATAATTTTTATTCAATAATTTATTTTAATGGGAATATAAATAGTTTATGTACGAATTATAGACAATAAGCTCTATATTATTCTCCATTCCAATTTTCCTGAAACTTTCGAAAAATCTATTGCTTTATAGAAAATAACATCCTTAAGAGCATTTGATTCAACTATTATTAGTAATTTGAGTAATCAGAAATCTCTGGGTTCTTTATTGTTATTTTTCCTTTAATTAACATTTTATATATATAACAACCGTAAAAGGAGCAACCATAACATTTTTGATAAATACGAAATCATAAATTATAATTCTGAAGTCATAATTTTTTCAAGACAAGCAGTAATTTTTTATCCATCTCATTCAAATTCCAATCATCTCAATTTTCACTGTTACTTTGCAGAATATTAAAATAAATAATAATAATTCTTTATTATTTTGATGCCCATAATATCAAGATTTAAAAAATCCAATTTTCAATAAAACCTGCAAATAGCTGAATTCAGTTAAATTGAACAGCTAGTGATAATTCAATTTAAAAAAAATTAAAACATAAAAACCTTGTAAAAGTGCTCATTCCTAACGTTCCGAATAGTCATATATAAAGAAGATTGATTTTTATTTTGTAATAGTTACTGAACCCTTTTTTTTTACTTTATTTAGATATAAATTGTTTTGGGAAAGGCAAAAATCCCATTTTTTTTGCTGTCATTACAAATTTATACAATGTTTTATCATTTTTCAAAGGCTATAAAATAATGTAATAGTCAAACTTTTGATAAAAACTTTTAAATTTAATAACAAAGGCATTTTATCCCTAATTTTATAATAAATTTGTGTATTTTCAAATGATGGAAAAAGAATACAAATAAAGCTTTTTCAGTTTGAATCATAAATTTCTAAATTGGTCGTTATTAAAATTTTGCTTTGTTTTTACTAAATGTTGAAATTCAGAAAATATAATTTTGGCAATTTTTACTTTGTGTTTCAACGTGAAACTAATCAATTAAATTACATCTATGAATTAGCACATTTTATAAATAAAAGGAATGATCTTTTAAGAAAACTTCAAAAAGGCCTTTCATAAAAAATTTAGAAAGTGAAAAAATCGGGACTTGAATTTGAATATTCGATATTTTTATCAATTGTTAAAAGATCGTGTAGGGATGTATATTCCTAAAATTAAATTTACCCAACCGTATATTTGCAGATAATTTTTTGCTTTTTTATTCAAGCCTTAAATGAATTAATTTATACTTTTATAGTTTTTCAAAAAATCTTTTCTTATCCCATTAGATAATGATATAAAAATATGAAACATCGGGAACTTCAAAATTTTTCGGCTTATTAAACTAAATGTTTGTATAGAAATACCATTGTATTGCTTCCAAAATCGCTTGATTGATTTCAAAAACATAATGGTAATAGTAAAAACATTTTAATCAAATTTAAAAGAATAATTGGAACTTAAAAAGATTTCATTTAGAACTTTTCCAGAATAATTTAAGAAAAGATGTCACGAAATATAAAGTTGTATTCGTACTAAACAAGCTGTATTCAGATTTAAAAAATTCTTTAATGAAATCTAAAATTAATATATTCTACTAAAAGGGACCATATATATATATATATATATATATATATATATATATATAAGCATTTGACGGTAGAAACGAGATAAAAAGGATAAGGAAATGTATTGATACAAACCTCATTTTAGTTCTTCATTTATTCCTTTTTTAAAGAAAAGTAATGTTGCATTCACCTTTATATATTGACAGTACAAACAATATTCTCATTAGTTAACAAGGCTTGATACGAAGTATAAAATATACTTGTAATGTCTAGAATATTGTTTAATTATTTTGTGACATTACTGGAAATCGAAAGAAATCATTGTTAAAAATTTAAATAATACAAATGCCAATTAATTAATCAAAATTTTTATTTAATATAAATTTACTTTACGAAACTAAAGAATGTTTTCGATACAGATTTTCAGGACATGTTGTCAAATTAATGTTAGTCCAAACATTACTCCCTACTTCTTTTTTGATATTTCTTGAAAATGGATGTTAGCATATAAATTTAAAGAAAATTAATCTCTCCCTCTCTTTAGTATTCTCCTTTTTGCATATAGTAAATAAAAAAAAAGTGTTTTTCTTTTGCCCACAGGACTGAATGGTGGCGTAGCTACACCCACATCCTGGTCCACAGACACCCCAGACGACCAGTCCATGTCACCCACCAGTTGCGCCACTTTTTCCGATGCCGACGCGGAATTATCCTTCACCATCGGAGTGACAGAGAACACGCCGTACGCCTGCCACTTCTGTGATAAAGCCTTCCCAAGACAGAGTTACCTCAAGAGGCATGAGCAGGTTAGGCCCTCCAAATTCTTAATTCTTCCCAAAATTGAAGAAAAGAAAAATGGCCACATTTTAAAGTGGAATTCATTTTATATAGTTACTATGCGATTGATGAAAATTAAGTCCATCAAATATTTATATATTCATATGTTTAAAATAAATATTTTATATGAATTTTTATTTAATTTTTTTTTGATAAAATTCGAAAAAAAAATTTTAAGGGTAATTTTTTTCATTGTTTTAATATTAATAAGGAAAAATATCATCATACTGCTATGAATTTTTCGCCTTCATATATTAATCCAAATTAGGCCAGACTACCCAAAGGGTATATTTTATAATAACTTATAAAATATATCCAAGAATATATATTTTCTAAGTTGGATATATTTTATAATACTTTTTAGATATATTTTATAACTAGCCGCCTTTGGCGGCTAGCTGGTTCGCCATGAGTAATTCGCTCTAAAATTTTTAATTAAATCACATATTCATTAGCCTTGAAGTAATTCCGGGCATGTATTGTCCTGAAATAAATATTTTCTTTAAGATGATGGACGGAAATTTCTAAAAGTTCACCTTTTCCTAATAATATTCTTTAATTTTATAAATCAGTCAGTTTGAACCATCGGTTATGCTTCCAAAATATTAAAAGAAAATGTCATGATGTTGCCAAAATATTAAATATGTTTTTTTTAAAGAAAGCGAGAAAGGGAAAAAAAGTATTAAATTAATGATACAAATATTGCAAACGATTACATAAATATGCCATTAAGTTGGGATTTCAATGCATATCCTGTCTAAATTAAATCAGGTTTACCGTAAATAAAGAAGATTTATTGAGTTAATGATATAGATATTGCAAACGATTGTAGAAACATTTGTTTTGCATTTATTTTTTAAAGAAAATATCACATTTTATATTTATTTTATCCAGTTACGTGCTGAAAGTTGCATTTCTTTAGATTTATTTTGCGATGATAGTTTTTTTTATTCGAACTTCCGGCATTCTTTTATTTTATCCAGTCACGTGATAAAAACATGGTTAAAATATTTATTTAAAAATTCGTTAAAAATAGAAGCTTTCGTTATAAATTAAAAACACTGATACCGTTAGAAAGCTAATTTTTTTATCTTTAAATTGATGCAAAGATCATGCTTGTGCAATAATATTTTCGGAAGTTAAAGCGGAAAAACGTCGAAATTTCGCTTAAATTTTAATTAATTCAAATTCTAATTAAAAATTCGAAAAAAGGGCTCCGAGGTGCACATTCCGGACCTCCAAGGTATACATGTACCAAATTTGGTAACTGTAGGTCCAACGGTCTGGCCTGTAGAGCGCCAACACACACACACACACACACACACATTGAGCTTTATTATAAGTATAGATTAAATATGTCTTCTTAGGCCTGTCTTATCAAAATAAGGCCTGACTTTTTCAAATACAAAAGCTAAAAAAGAACAAATTTGATTTTTTTAAGTGTAAGAATTGATATTCAATTAAATATTGATGAAAAAAATTTTTTTTTTCGTTCTTTAAATCTCAATAAAATGACATATGAGACAAATTATTAAAATTGTAAATCATATAAAATCTAAAGCTATGAAGTAGAGTTAGCTAGGCATAGTAAACCATTATAGACAAGCTACTATTTTACGAATTCAAAATTTGAAATCGAGCCCCAAAGAAGCATACTAACATTCAAAATTTGAATCAGAATAAGTTTGTTGCAAAACTGACTGCTTAGAATTATTTTAATATAAAGTTTTAAAATTTGGGAATGGAACAAACTGATATAAAAAAAAAATAGCTACATTTCAAAAGACTTTAGAAAAAGCAACACCAAGACTTCTGAAACTTCGAATGAAAAAGACTAATTGAGAATTATAGTTTAATCTTTAGATAAACGAAATCAAAGACTATCCTCATAAACCGAATTTTTATGCAGATCGGGAAAGTGTTCTCCCCATTTTGTAAAATCATTTGAAGATATAATCTGTGGTTTCTTTCACACACCTTAAAGATCATACATATTTTACATACTTTTAATATCTATTCAGAAACATCTCTCATACATCTGATAAAATAGCCACGAAATTAATACCATCTATAGGAAGCTTAGGGATAAATCGAATTACCGCTTAGTGGAGAGGCTTTTGCAAAAGGTTTACAGAGGTTTAAAAGAATAAAGAATGCTACGAAACTCTGTCTTAAGAAGAAAAAAAAAATCAGTATTTTAGGGAATAGGTAGGTAGTAGGACTTCAATTTGTGTCTTACAAATCAAAATTCAATAAATTATTTATATATATATATATAGATATGAAGTTATAGTTCGGTAAAGGCAATATTTATATCGAATACCAAATTACACGTTTGCTAAGAACGGCAAACAATAGATTGTCGAAAAGTTGATGATTGGGTATACTGACTAAATGATTGGGTATACTGACCATTTTGCATAAGACAATTACTTCCATTTTAATTTCTATCCCACTTGTATAATTTTCAGACTTGAAAATAATAATCCTGAAAATATAGTGATGGTGATATCTATATTTTATATTACTTCTGTGGTGAAACATGTGATTTCCCAATAACATTTAAGATGACACTGATTTATTAGGTTGTTCGGAAAGTAATTTCGTTTTTTCCTGACAAAGGATTTAATTGCATTTTTCGCACCCAATTTCATATTTAAACCGCAAGATCATTTTATGTTTTAAGAGCTGATATAGCAAGGCTTGAGTGTGAAAAAGTGCAGCTGATTCTTCGCAGTAGTTTTTGGATGGCGCCCTTTTAAATATGGAGAGCAATAAACAGCATTTTCGTCATTTTTTTCTTTTTTGCTATAAAAGGTAAAAATGCTGTTCAAGCCAGAAATAAATTAGCCAATATGTGTGGAGAAGATGTGTTAACAGTACATCAGTACCAGAACTGATTTGCAAAATTTTTCCTTCAAATGAGCAGGCCAAAAACCACCTCGATCAGTTTTTTTTTACAGCAAAGACCAAAACTTTTATGAGCGTGTAATCATGTTACTACCAAAAATATGGCAAAAGGTATTAGACCAGAATGGCAATTTTATAATTTAATAAATAATTTATTCATTAAACGAAAATTTCTTTTCATTTTGACAAAAAAATACGAAATGACTTTCCGAACAACCCAATAGTGTGTAGATATTTACTAGTGATAACTGAAATGGAATTTTTATATATATTTTTATTTTGCTAAAAAAGTAATTAATGTATGAAAATTATTTAAAACAATTTTGAATCAATTGATTTCTTAATTAAAAAGGAGAAAGTTCATCCTTACACGAGTATCGTGATTAACTTATATTAACTAGATTTCGTCAACTGATCGAAGCTGAATTTTTTCAGCATTACTCATAGATCTAATATGACGTTTTTCAATATCATGGTCATTATAATCTTAACCATTTTCTTTTCTGTTCCTTCCTTTATTGATTGTGGATGCTTTCTATGAATAATAAAATATTAACGATTTAGTTTAATTATGGCTTCTAAAATAATTAGATAAAAATCATCAAATTAATAAAGAATTATAAAACAATTTAATTGAAATTTTTATAAAATGTAATTTATAGTTCAGAGCATTATTCTTTGTTATCTTCTGAAATTTTATCTGATTCACAAACTGTCTGCAATACACAGGTATTTAAAAGATCATTTTACGAACTGTGAAGCTAGACATCCTCTGAATTATTAAGATAATGTGAAACACATTCCGGGAATTCAAGACCTTCTTTAAGACAATATCATTTAAATCACTTAACCGTAAAATTATTTAAAAAGCTTTTCTTAGTAAAGATTTATCCTCAACTCTCCAAGAACAAATTATATTAATTTAGAAATTGTAAGTTAGTGCTGACATATTACTTAAAACAGATAATATTTAACTCGTTTCTATTAAATCCACAAGAATAATCAAATTGAGTTTAGGCTGGCACGTGCTTATATTATTTTCTTTGAGAATCAAATACAGATAATCCAGTATTCTAACAATGCTGTCCAATTATGAAAACAAAATAATAAGAGAAGTATTAAAACGTGATGTATCAACACGCTCGAATATCACTGCTTCTCTCTCGCAACATCTTTGCCTGGGGTCTGCATATTGCTCGCACGAAACACGTTTAACGTGATGTAACTCAAACTCGCCTATTAATGCGTCCCAAATTGATAATTCTCTATCCCCCTATCTCCAACTTATCGATAACATTTCAACCTTTTAGGAATTACAGAACCCAAATGCGGTTGCGTCTAACAAAACACCGTATAATAATCCAATCGCGACGGACAAAAGATGAAATAATACAAGGGAATACCTGTTAGAAAAATTGCTCTGAATTAGCGAAAAGAAAACACTCCATTTAAACCTATTACATTCCTAGATGAGAATAATAAAACAATAACAACGCAGCAGCATCTATATGAAAACGATGGCCATTGGAGCTAAATGAGTCGACCATAAAATGCTGCAGCGGGCAGCACATGATCTGATTTTTAATGCCCAGTGCGAACGTTAAGAAGCGCGGACCTTGACAAATTGGACTGTCATGGCTGGAAGATAATGTGAAGATTACATTATCGTGCTAATAAAGTGATTTCATATTAAAGGTAGGTTTGTGCGTAAGACTTGAAAGAGGATTAGGGAGACTAAAGATAAGTTACGGGCACCTAATTTCGCCGTGGTTGTTACGCGCTTTTTAACTATTCGATTAATTTCTCCTTTTGCTGTGACAAATGATTTCATGCTTGTGTTTTAGAGAAGAGATGCCATTTATTATTTCGTGGGGAATTTTGGGTTTTAAAGTTCTGTAACAGTGTGTTATTATCGCACCTTCCACTTTTTATATGTGGTCTTTTAGCATTGAGATTGAGAAGTGTCACGTAGTGCTGAAAGCTCCCGTGAACGAGTTTAGTGACAGGCTATTAATTACAGGCTGAAAATGTGTTATTTTGTTGTGATTAACTGTATCTGTAAAGATCAATCAGTTGAGCGCATCAAAGAAAACAAGTTAATATACAGATTAGTGTTTTAAAAAGTCTTATGTCAGGATGAAATCTATTGGTGATGTGGCATTTTCATTAAAGTCCACACGAGTTCCAATGGATGAATTATGTAAAACAGCCAACCGCAATCAGAGCGAAGAATGACCAGTGTCAGAAGTGTTTCAAATTTGTACAAAGTATCGCCGTTTCAATTGCGAAGTTGGTGTTGTCATAGAGTGAAATCTTTTTTGATTTGCCAACCAATTAAACAAGTTAAGCGGAAACTGTTATTTGATTTTTAGAATTAGGATCAAATCATTCGATCTATAAATTGTTGAAAACTGTTTATTAATGTTAAAAATACTAATTTGCTGAAAAATTATTTGATTAATTATTATGATTTACTGATTATTATTATTAATAATTATTGCTATTACTTTGTACAATTTCAAGTTCATTGACCAGAAAACATTTGCTGTGAATATGATTGTATTGACAAATTGTTATAAGCTGGTGAAAGGACTTCATTTTCCTTTTTCGTTGTTATGTACTAATTTCCAAAGAGCCCTTTAATAGTGTCGAAATTTAATGGAGGTACAAGAAAGGGAATTTTGTCCATTTTGTTAGTCATCAATTGGTCAGCCCATTCGTATAAGTCAAAAGTAGTAACGAATTCACTTATTTTACTTGATGTAATGACTGAAATTATCGACAGTTTAAGCATAGTTCTTACATTCAAAAGGGATTTGTAAAGGTAAATCTTCTGGAATAGTAATTGTACGAATTGCAAATGTTTGTAAAAAAATAAATTCATGCATGATTGTAAGATCGAAATTGTCTCCTAATATACCGTAGGAATACTTAACCTTCGAAGGTTTGTCCTCCAAATTAATCGCATCAGTCATTGTCATTTTCTTTCAGTTTTTGCTGGTAACTAATCTCCAAAATGAGTCACAACTTCCTTTATCTTGATCTCTTGTCCTCAAAATCTCCCAAATCCATCCACTTTTGAATATCGGCTCATTGGACACATCCCACGGGGTTGTCACCGGCACCCATATAGAGGCATCGACTCGCTGACGGACGGGCGTGGACCCTTTTTCTCCAACAAGTGACAATCATGGAAATAAAATCCACATGCGGTGCACGTCTTGTTAAGACGATAAGAGGTTGCGTTCAAAATCGTTAAACTCTGTCCTTTTCCTGCTTGCATTTTACCTTTTTATTTTTTATTTTTTCACTTCACTTTCACACCTGAAAAGAAGTTATGGCCTGTCACCACACGACAATATTTGGTTTCTACCCTCCTGCAGGTGTACAGACTTCGGCAATGAAGTCAACTGTTGTGGCTAGGAAAAGAATGTTTGACCAATAAAAGTTAGCAAGAGGCGTTGCTGGTTAAAAAGATAGAAGTGACTGTCCAACAATGGACTTTGTTTTTGCGAAATATTTAATTTAGAGAGGCTTTTCTAACATCATAATATGTTCTATTTGCAACGTGCCAGAATTTTCTGTAAATGTGATTCTATACATAAAGCCTTTGCAAAAGAATACAAATGGGTTATATTCTTGCTGTTGTATATGTTTAGCCTTTGCTACTAACTTCTTCAAATATAATGATGTGTCTGACAAGTGCATCGAGTTATTAAAATTAGTTTCAATTATCTAATTAAGCGATTATGTATTTAAATCGCTTAGAAACGCTGCAATAATCTCAAATGCTCCTTTATTATTATAAGAATCAAAGTAGCAAATAATTGACCAAAAAAGGATGCAATCTAATTAAAAAGTTAATAACATTCATGGGTCAAGGGGTTAAAATTACTAAATTTGAAATTTTCAAGTCGGTTTTTTCTTTTTCCCCATAAGCCAAGAACAACGTTCGTTATTTAAGCTATAAATTTCTCAAAAAAAAAAAGATTATTATTTTATGGTGCAAATTAATAAATGTTAGAATATGATTATTTTAGATATAAGGAATAGGCAAAAAGGTTATAGTACGCATCTGTCTATTTAAATAATTTTTAATTCTTAATATTTCACCAATTGGAAGGAAATCATATATCTTAAGTCGTTTTTTTAAAAATAAAATAAAAAATTATTTAATTCTATAAGTATATATGAACTTTCTCCAGAGAAAAAATGTATAAATTCTATAGGCATCTGATGTATTTGTTTGGTAATTTAATAACGTTTTGAGATTATAAAATTTGATAAATTTTAATTATCTTTTCTATAAAATTCGTATTGAATATTGTTGAAATTTGTAATCACTTCATCTTTAATCTTTATTTACGCGCGTCTTTTTCTTTATATACACACTTTACATTGATCTTTATCTCAGAAGTTTCCGAAGGGAAAAAGATTATAAGTTACATTTTAGTGCAAAATCAATTTGGTTCTTTAATCACAAAACGTGTGTCATTCCAAAAATGATTTGTTCATAGCAAATTATAAATAGATATTAAGCTTAAATGCAAATAATAATAACGTCCTTGTACAAAATATTAACATCCTTGTAGTCCAAGTTTTGGAGATAAAATTAGTATCACAAATTTGAAGTTAATCCAGATTCCGAATTCACCAATTCTTTTATTTTTTATTATTTCTTTTAATTCTTTTTTGCATTTAATATTTATTTCTAATTTGGTTAAGTTTATTTGTGTTTTAGTTGTAGCATTTGTGTACTGTTGTAGTGTTCTCTAAATAAAAAGTATTTTTATAATAATTGCTTTTTTGATTGATAGTTTCTTGTTTAAAGCAAATCATAATATTTCAAAATAAAAAGTATAAAATGCATTGATTGTTGGCAATAAAATTTTCTCAACTTGAAATTGATGAAAACTTACTCTGCTTTTTGATTGGTTTTTTCGTTTTAACAAACTTTTAATGCATTCGTTTCCCATTTTGGTCACTATTCTTATTTTCTTATTTTTAAATACTTCTGTCGTGGATGATTTAATCTTGAGAGCAATGGCAGTAAACGATGACGATTACACTCCGTCCAAAAACCAATTTCGAAACGGTCGCCAAATTGCATCGCACCACTCAACCTCAAACCTAAGCGTCCGTGATCTCACCAGTGATCCGAATCATGACACCACTCCCTATAAAAAGATAAAAATCGGTGGGGAGGGGTAATCAAAGCAATGTAAATCCCCCTCCCCCTTATCGAAAGGGAGGAGGGCAAACAATCAAAGCACAGCAAGCACCTCTCGGGTGTACTTTTTATAACCAGCAAGAAGCAAAACACCCATCCATCGGCCGGAGGGTTAATTGCTGCTTATTAAAAATGAGCCCCGATCCGGTTTTGCGGTTCGCGGTTTCCTAATTAATGACCTCTTAATGAGGCAGCAGCGTAATTAGAGGGTGCGAGGACCCGCTGCCACAGGTGTCTGCCCGAGTCACACATTTGCGGGATCCAAATTGAATTGGTTGCAACGGAAGATTCCCATGTGTCATTTGTAGAAGATGAGACCGGGAAATGGGTGTTATTACATCCTCCTGTCTGCCCGTCCTTTTGTTTTAGCTGGATTGAATATTCCGCTGAAAAGTTCTCTCAAGTATAGGTCTGGGCTCGATAAGTGATTTGTAATTATCGCTTTTAGGGACATTTTGACAAGAAATGGAACAGGCGAAAGAGAGATTGTGAAGATTCGGGGTTTTTTGTTTCTTCGATAATCAGTCTGTCTCTTCGATTTTCTTCAAATTTTTTCTATAATTTTTATAAATTAATGCTTTAGAAAAAAATCTTGTCATGCCTTTCCGGTTATTATTATTGATATTTAATAGACTATTATCTATTCCGATATCATCTTAGTTTTTTTTTTTAAAATTTCTTTTGATGAAAGCATATATCTGAATATAATGTTTAATCCTCAAGTTACGTATCCCGTGATTTCCGCAGGTTGGCTTTAAGTCCACTTTTGATCGCATTCCGCATTTTTAGCAGTTTAAAGTGTTTACTTTTAGGATGACAGATTTTTATTATGTCATAAAAACTATTATGTAACATATAGTATCAGTTCATTTCACTTGAAAAATATTTGAATTTCTTTGCAAACGTCGCATCTAAATAGTTATTTTTGAAATTGATGTATTTTTGAAAAATAAGCAGTCAGGGGCTTAGCATATGGAACATTTATTTTATTTTTAGTTTGATTTATTATTATTATAATCGATTAATCTACTTAACACATATTTATCATAGCATTCTGGAACATTTCAATTATTTTTTTGCTAAGTTTTCGAATTATTTTTTAATGAAAATTTTTGTATTCAAAGAAATTTTCAATTTCAATTAAGATCGTTGATCGTTAACAAAGCCTTCAGAAATCCTTTACAAGTAAATAAAAAATGAGTTTTTCAATCATAATAAATATTATTATTATTATAAAAGAATAAAAAATATCAACGCATTAAAAGTTAAATCTAAAACTGGATTTTTTTTATATTAAATAATTATTTATAATGCATCAGGCAGCCGTAGAAGGCTTCATGTGGTTTTATAGAAACCAATCAATCATCCCCTTTATTACTGTGCATTAGATATAACATTTTGCTTTACTGATTTGAATAACTTCCACCATACAGACCTTCGAAATAGGAACAAGAAAATTGATGTATTCAAAACCATCAAACCACCAAGCTATTAGCTACGTTAACGAGAAAAATAATTATCTTTGACATTTCAAATAATAGATTGGACAAATTTAATGATGGTAAGGGCACAATTAACCAATTAGATAAATAAATTCATTACGACACTAATCGATATCTAACATTTTGTCAATCATTTTAAAATCTTTTTAAACCTAATACTGATTTTAAAATAAGATAATAAAATATAGCTATTATTCAAATTACTTCAATTAAGCTTATCATTATACAAGTGGTAATTTAATCTTTAACCGAAACCTCCTTTGAGATATCAACCCGAAATTGATTTCTTTGCAAATTGCCTCCAATTTTCAACCAGCGTTTCTACGATTGGCAAACACAGGTAGGTTGAAGCAACTGGTGGCTTTATGGCTACCTCCCATTAATTCTACTAATGTTCGTATCTTATGATCGATGCGTAGGATATCGATCAAAATTATCCGGCTGCAAGAAAAACCACCCAGGGTTGAATCCACGAACTCGTTGGAATATTAAATGAACTCGAATCCACCTCTGCTGCAAAGGATGGCTAGTATCTTGGTAAGTGCAGATGCGTCTTTCGAATACATATGAATCTAAAGATAACGTTCAATGATATTACTTACCGTATTCAAAGTGACAAATTTGAAATATTTAAAACAAAATTAAATAGTATTAATGTATAGTGTAAGGAAGTTGTTTCATTAAAAAATGAATTGACTTTATGTTCGTAGCTTTTGATCAAATCTTTTTAACACTTTTTAACATAAACAGATTGTTCATAATCTTATCACTCTGGTCGTTTCATTTTGGATTGGTTGTTGGATATAATTATTACCCGTTTAAGAATTGACCATACTAGACTTACACATAAGCATTTATTGTTGAGGAAGCCCGTGTTTCGATGCACAATATACCAAGGCCTTTTGACAGTTCGTCACAGTTTTATAGAGTGCCCACGGTTTAATTCTCATTAAATTCAATTTTTTCATTTTTCTTGCTTTATTTTAAAAGACATCCTTCGTTAAGTGTATCTTCATCATCGTTTTACCTTTCTTTAAATGATTTATTTCTTCTACCTAATATGAATATTGTTCATTCTTTTTTAATGCTTCAAACCTATACAATGTTTTTTAAAAATAAATTTAGATTAGAATATTTATAACATTGAACATAAGTAAAATTAACCTTTCAAAATGAGACTTAGCTCCGTTTTACGAATCATATGTTTGCGTATACCTTATGGTTGGCGCTGTATAACCAGAAATGGTTTTCGCGCCAATAAACTCCATCAAACTTAATTTTTTTTAATTGACCAAATATAGATTTTTTTTCTTACTTTGAGTAAGGTTGCTTTATATTATAACTAAAATTTTCCTGTTTTATGTGATTAGCCACTAAATTATATACGGACAAATAAAATATTTACTAACGCATTTATCAAGGATTTCCACTTTTTTATTTGTTGCCTTCTGATAGTTCCGCCCCCTTTATTTCTTTTAAGTGAAAATGTGGTTGAAAAAGAAATAGATTTGTTACGAAACATTAAAAAAATTAAATTGTTTATGAAACATCTGTACTTTTTTTTTCAATAAGAGGAATTAAATTTTAGCCTACCAAACAAAAAAAGTAAAAATTCGCCTATGTGAGAAATTAAATATCCTTAGTAAAAAGATATAAGAATATTTTTTATTGTTTATAGATACTTTGCAACTGAAAGCACTTGATTTACCATAAGATCATAGAGAAAATACAGTGTTCGGAATAACTGTGGAGTTTGTTACGTGAAAGCTATTACTCTGCGCGTTCACTTGCTTCAAGTTTCTTGATTTTTTTTTTCCTTCGCGGTTAGGATATCAGTAGAAGATGCACTATCAGATTTTGCACGTAAGCTGCTATAGCATTACTAGCACTAAGCCATTATACTTACGAGAGCTTAATAATGTGATTTATAATCATCCTATACTGTTTTACTGTCCTGACGCTCATTAACAGGAACTAAGTGTGACAAAAGGTTTAATTCGCATGAAAAAAAATATTTCAGAAACGGTCAAAAGGCAAGAAATTTTCAAATAATTTGAGGAAAAATTAGAGTTTTATTTGAGGGAAAATTAAAGAGTCTCGTCTTTAAAAGAATAATGTTTGACCTTTTGTATCTAAATAACACTAGCAATAAACTCGCAAAATTATCACTAGAATATGTCATCACATGAATAGTTCAAGGACTTCCTAATACCTTGAAATACGAATTTATTTAAACTGCTAATAGTGATATTCTATTTTGGATATATATTCCTGTTAGGAATAAGAACGGAAAATATCCGAGATACTCAAGCAGCTTCAAGTGATTTTTATCTTTTTGATTTATACTTTAATTCAAACCTTCTTTGCACGATGATGGAAATTTACATCATGTTTAGTGAACTAAAAATTGCACTCAAAACAGGTGTACAGTAAATTGGTTGTTGCTGATAGGTTTTTTCACGTTGTAATAAGGAACGAAGCTTTAAAAAAAATCAAATATCACAATCATTATAGCAGGTTTGAACTTGTCATTCAGCTGTTTGTTGTGGTTGTATGAAAGGTGCTTTTTCTTGAAAAAATTTCCATATCTAATCTGATTTATTTATTTTTTGCTAATAAAAACAACGAATGGAGAAATTTAGAAGAGGGGGGACATTGCAGATTTTGTACTGAGCTTAACATGCAAATTTGTATGGTGATGAATATTTCCATCATACTACTTTTCAATTATTTTACATTATATATTTATGCTAGGATTTTTAAAGCATTTTCCCATTAATCTGAAGTATGAATTATAAGAGACCAATTTACTTTACACGCAAAAAAAGAAAAATCATGCAAAGAGGGTTTAAATATCAAAAACTGAATAATTTAATGCACGGGATATTTCATTCGGTACTCGGATTTAATTTACTTTCTCATATGATCAAAAATAACAATTTCTCAAATAAAATGTCATTTAATTTAAGAGGTTAAATACATTCATAGATTCAGGACTAAAGATATAACATTTTCATGCATCTTCCTCCTCTGCTCCATGTCATGGAGATTTTTAGCATCATTTTAGCGTGTGAAAAGTTTGATGGCTACTCTACGAATCAAATTAGTCATTGCTATTCTGAGAAAAAAAACTATTGAGAATTTAATTTAATCCTCATTAAATTAAATTTATTTGTGTAATCATCCAATTGTATATATTCATTCTCCGATATGCACGTTCATATTTGGGATCAGGGTCGAGTATAAGTTAAGTCATTTCTTATTTATCCTGCTACATTTGACATCAGAAATTGTGGTCTGTAAGGTAGCAAGAAGCCAATTCTAAATCACAGCCTCTGCGCAACCTATCCACACAAGTCAACATTTCCATTCCCACGTAGTCTGTAGCGGTGGACTATTTATACCACTCTGACGTTCACCGTCACTTTCTACCATGAAGATGAAGAGAAAAAAAAAAGTCCACCCAGAGAAGAATCGTGACAAAAGAACTCAGAAGAGATTCACTTGTGTGTGTGCGCGCAATGTTGTTTCCAATTCATAACTTTTTTATGCGAAATCTTGTCGAGGAGGGGGTCACATCTGGCACCTCCCGCATAGCCAACCCGCTGGGAGCATCCCCTGCCGAGGCTTTCCCATGGCGCCCAGGGGGTAGCCGAGAAGTGGTGGAAGGAAGGGATGAGTCAGGGGCACAGAACCTCCCCGGGAGAGAGGAGATATCTTCATTAGTCTCTGCTGCCGGCCACGTGATAGTTTTGTCTCGTGGTAAGGGTCCGACGGAATGGTGCCTTCCGCTTGCACAGTGGAGGTAAACATTCAAATTAGTGAGAGGTGATATCACTGATTAGAATAATGAGGTTCAGATAAGATGACCCATTCCAATGCGATTGCCGGAATATCGCATTTTTGGAGAAATACGAGGGTGATGTTGGCGTACAAATATCTATTTGGATAAAGTGATTGGTTTGTTAAATGATTTCAAGTTTTGTCAAGATATGATAACTCGTTGACCTAGCAAAATGGAAATGCATTCCAAGAAATTCTCCATCCCCTCGTCATATTTGTTTTGTAAACTAAAATAAATACACTTATGAACGCACCCCCCCCGCCCCGCTGCTTTCGCGTGAGCTAATATGTTGAAGACTGATTTAGCACTCTATTTCTCAGAAATTTGAAATGGGAACTATACGCGACAGTTAGCGAAATAAAGTGTTAAAGGTAAATTATTTCGCAAGCTTAGTGATAAAGGTGCTTGTGCATGATAAGAAAGGTTTAAATATTAATTATTCAGGCATTTCCAAAATTTCATCTCCTTATTGCGAACCATTTATGCGTATTAATTTTATTGTTTAAACTTATTAGTTTCTACGAATTTATTATTGCCTTCTTCATAAATTACAAATTATAATATGTGATTCTTCGCCTATCTTAATCGGGCAATTAAAATAAAAAAATATTATTTATAAATTCTGTTATTCAAATGCAAAAAGAAAAAAAAAGCATGAATTAAATTTACCTTAAAATATTCTTCATACATTCAATTGTATAAATGCTCATTATAGAAATTCAATTAATTAATTTTTCTAAGAACACTATATTAATAAAACATTAATTCTTAATCCTTATTCTTGTAACTCTGAATCTTGAAGATAGTCAAAACCTAATAGTCACAGTAAGGAATCAGAGAATGAAGAAGGACATTTATATTTTTAAGAGCTTTATCTGAAGATATCGTTTCGTTCAAGGGTTGATTAGTTTTCATGTAGTAAAATTATTTTTTAAAGCAACATCTAATTAGAATTTTATTTGGTATTTATTTCTAATTAGAATTTTATTTTAAAGGTATTATGCTTTTTCTTAATGAATAATTTGATTTCATTCATAAAATGCATTTTTATATTCAGGTTTCTTTTTATTTAAAGACTCTTCTGGTTTTATTCTTCAAATTAATTCATGATTTTAAAAAATTAATGAAAAGAATACCCTAAAAAGCTCGATTTTAATTAAAGCTTTTAAAATGTTTGCCATTTGTGGAGACAATGTTCTGTAATCGAATTGAAAACCGATAAAATTTTAACGCGATCTGACCGATAATTTTTTTTTTCTAATTATGTTTATGAGAAGAAGAAAAAACAGTGTTTAAAAGTAACTCATTTTCTGTAAAGGACATTGTGTAATATGTATGGTTAAAAATATCGTTCAAAACATTATGGGCAGAGGAGATTAAAGTTTTTTATATATTAAATTTTAATGAAAAATATACAACAATCTAACTTCCTTCAATGACTTCAGAGTATAGAGTGGACATAACTTCGTTTTACAACACTTCAAAATTCAAAACAATATCTATTCAGTGATATCGATTTTTTTTTTCTATAATTATAATAATTTTTGAAGATTCTTTTAACATTTTTTCAAACAATGTTATTGTTTTAGTTATAGCATTGATAAGTATGTATGTTTTGGTTGTAATAAAAAATGTTTTGTGCATGTTATTATTGTCATATAATTAAGTGTAAACAATTATATGGTAACTAAAGAGAAGAATAAATAATTCTATAAAAAATAAAGCGAATCGCACATAAAGCATTATCATGTTACCATGTTTGGAGTTAGAAATTCGAATCTCTTCTAATTTTTAAAAAATTTAATTTCCTTGGAGACTGAATTTCAAAAAGAGGAAAGGAAGCCATATAAAATACATAAAACTATAGTTTGCTTTTGCATCTGTAATTGAAAAATATTTTTTAATACTGAGTTTTATTTATTGCAAAATTGTTGCAATGCCTGAAAACGTTATAATCAATCTACTTTCTTAGTTGTAATTTTCCAGAGAGGTAGGAGAATTTTTTCTATAAACTTTATATAAAGATATTATTTATTTTGTTTAAAATAAAAAGCTGTAAGGAAATATTTTTTATTATCAATAAAAAAAAAGTTAAGCATTTTTTAAAAACAACTTATTGGCAAAGTTTAATTATCAGTAATAAATGTTAAGAACTCTCTAAAAAGGGTTAAAAATGTTACAAATGGAAATTCTTTTCGTTTTTAAATATGACTGCATTCATATATCTAATTATTCTCACAAAAATCAATGTCGGAATATATTTTTGGCACATCTCTTTGTAATTTCCTTTGTTACAGCAAATATCCATGGCCTACATACATATAACATGCGCAGGATTGATTAATTTTTCTCACATGTTTTTAATATGAGTTTACTACTTAAAATGGTCCTTGATGTAAATGTTCTAGGTTAATTAATTCATCTTTCTTGAAGCACAGGCCGAAAGCGTATACGAAATTAGCGACTATGATTTGTTAACATGGGCTAGTATGCAATGATTATCTTCTGAAGGGGAAAAAAAAATCTAGTTTTGCATATCTTTATCCAACCTTCGTTAACATTCTATTTCGGGATAAATATTGTCAAGGCGTGACATATTTCGCAGTTTTTGCAGTTAGTAAGTGAATAATACCGCAAATAAATCAGCATTAACTTGTCAAATTCCATCAAGGCTGTTGTTGAAGAGATAGCGAAATCTTCTTTCGTTTGAAAAATTAGGCTTAATGAATCCAATTTTTCAATTCGTATAACTAATTTTTCAATTCCTTCGGTTTCATTAAACATACTCACTTCACACGTCAAAATACCAATGGAAGAAATAATGGAATAATTGCTTTGTTTTTTTGAATATTAAATTGGAATGTCTAAGCGCACAATGAAAAGATGGTTTTTCTTTCTGCACCTCTCCCTGTTTATGAAAAATTGCCGAACCTTGAGCTGTTGTTTCAACTCATTATTAATCGTATTCAGATTTTTTTTCTTCCCTCCTGTTCACTGTGATCTGACCGTTGGATACAGGGTGTGAGTGTGCTATCAGCCACGAAGTTAAGAAAAAGATGAAGACAAAAAGCAATAACTATCTCCCCACAGAAGTTAATGATTTGGAAATCAAATAAAAACGTCCTTAAGTGGTGCCATTTGCGATTCAAAGAATGATTTACTATATCCTAATTGGCCACCTAATATTTCAGACCTGCAACCTCTAATTGCAGTCGATACATTACTTTTCTCCCCTTCGGTTGACAGGTATAGGATAAATAATTTAATTACAGTCACAAAACAAACGCCTATTTAATGGAATGTTCAAACTCGTATCGATATGCCATCTCAGACTTGAATACTATGCGGAAACGTAAAAAATACTTCGATCTATGCCTTTTCAACAATAAAAGGAGCAATATCTGCATTTTTTTAAAAACTATGTTATACATTTTATAGTTAAAATGGTTATCAAATTTGATTTTTTATACTTTTACATTTACAGGTCATATATATATATAATATAGTTATTGTCTTAACCCTTCTTTACACTATGGTACAAATTTCCATCATAATATTTAGTGAAGAAATAATTGCACTCAATACATATGTACTATAAATTGATTGTTGCTGGCAATTTTTTTATGACTATCGCATAATAAGAAATGTAGTTACCAAAAAAAATCAAGAGTAGTGTGGGTCACTGTGGTACAAATACTCAAAGTGCAAAAAATATTCTACAATTTCGTGTAGTAAATGTGGAATCAATTTGTGTATTAGTAAGAATGATAGTTTAATTATCACCTGGAATAAAAATAATATAACGACATATTTTTATTTTGTGATCAACTTAACATGTAAATTAGCATAATGAATATTTCTATCATACTATTTTTTTATTATTTTACTTTATATATTTATACTAGGTTTTTAAATCATTTTTGTTTTAACCTAGAAGCATGGATTATATCAGCCTGATTTAATCCAGAAAAAAAAATTATGCTAAGAAAGGTTTAAAAAAATTACTTCTTGACAAAAATCCAAGTTTTAGCATTCGCTGGATCAGAAAAACTGTGTTTTTTGAATTTGGGCTGTGTTTGAACACATTAAATAAATAAAAACTAGATATTAGATTGATGAAATTTGGTCCATGGTTTTTATACCAGATTTGTAGATTATCAAATTTAAAACACTCCAATCACATTAAGTCTGTCTGGTTTTCCGAGTAAAGACGAAACATGAAAATAATAAAACATAAAAAGCTAGAAGGAAAAATTTTGTTACATAGATATCTACCAAATTTCGAATAAATTCTATCAAGCAGTTACCTTCTGTTCTTTAGCCAGCACGTAAAAGCGATGTCAGAAAATCAACAGCTTCGAAAAGTGAAATTTGACATGCATCTTTGTCGTTAAAATTGTAGTTGCGAGCCAAATTTTGATTTTTAATCTCTTGTATACTAAAATATACATAGCGAAACAATTTGAGCAATCATGGATTCACGCCTTTGCCCAAGACCTTGAAATTTATTACATCTCTAGAATATTTCATTCTCTTGTTATGGAAAAGTGAGAAGGTATCGGGGAAAACTCAACTAATGTGAGCTTTAAAAAAAGATTTATTTCATTGTAAATTTTTTCCTTAAGTTGCATGTTTGGAAGATGAAATATTTTTTAGGTAAATTTGTTGTCAATGTCGATTCTAGAATCCTATGCAACGATAATTGCTACTAAAATTAGTAAGTGAAATAAGCATTAAAAATAGTTTAACTGCACTTTTTATGTTTAGATCGCAAATGAGTAGTTTTTTGTGATGTGGTTAAGGTGAAAAAAAGTTTGATAGAATTTGGGAAAAAAAGCATTTATAAAGTTTGGTTATGTGACATTTTATAGAGGATTGAACTTTTTTCTGATCATTTTAGCTTTTAGACCCTAATTTTTGTTATATCTGAAAATTTTACCTGGGGCTAATATCGCCCACAAGATCTACATATTCCATTATGCTTTAAAAAATAATTAATTGCTTCATTTCTATTTTTTTTTCATTCAGGTTTAAATAATATATTATTCCATTGGTATCTTTGGTTAACCATAAAAATGTATTGAAACAAATGCTTTTCATTAAAAGGGTCACAAATTTTTCCCATTCGCAATTTGCTTTCGGTCAAAAATAATTTTTCAAAATAAAATCATTTATTCCAAAAACATATTCTTAAGAAAACAGTTGCACTTGTTTGATTTATTTAACTGATACATATAAGGCTGAAAAAAACTTTTAGTGTTTGTAGCTGAATAAATTGAAACAAATACACTGAGTGAATTGAAAAATAAAAAAATGAGCAGTGTCACTTCATTCTAATATTCGTTCAAACAATGGCATATGAAATATGTAATAAATTAGAACAATCACCAATGGAATTATTATAGGAAAAAGTTTTAATTGAAGAGAATATTTAAACTTACTGTACTATAAAATTACTATTAATCTTCGTGTGAGTCTTAGTGAATTTTTTAATGAAATATATTTTGCAAAAACCATAAAATGCTAGACTTAAAAAAAAAAATTTTTAACTTTATTATTTTACAAAATTTTTGCCGGCATTTTTGGAGCTGAAAATTTTTAAATTTTTAAAAATTTTATTTTACGATTTGTAAATAAATAAAAATTGAAATATATATGTCAGTTTTAGCTATAACTCCGAAATGATTCCATAGTTGGAGGCAATTCCAGCGGACAAGTAAAAGCTACTCAGCATAGCGATAATCTAGAGTAAGCCTAGTTCCATTTGAAAAGTTCGGAATGTGTATTGATCCGATTGCATTTTAAAATAATTCGTTAATATTTATAGATATGCTGTGAAATGTTATATTTGATGTTTTGAAAGGCTGATGCTGTGATGATGCATATGGTTACTAAACTATATGGAAATTTTTATACATTTAGCATTTGTAGTCACGTATTTATTTTACCATTCACTTAGTTATCTGACTACAATCAGTTTGAGAGACCGTTTGAGTATGTAAAGTTTAGGCATTAAGGTATATATGGTACGTAATGCATTAAGATATGTATCTTTGATACTACTTCCAGACAGGCGTCGATGTCGCGTAGTTCACACTTGTGATAACAAAGGTTTAACTTAAACTCATTCTAAGTAAACTGTCCTAAAAGCTACCTACAGACGACAAAATCTTTAATCCTTTTTAGATTCTAACTATTATCAGCAGAAATCCCCAAGGAGACATTGTACATCTAACGGATTGGTGCCAGTGAGCCATGTTGGAATCGGACAAAAAGCAGCTTATGTGTACCTAAAATTTATCGAGTCAGAGCTCAATCCCTAATCTAAATTGTAATCCTTAATGTAAACTATCTATGTAAACTGAACAACTTCGTAGTTTGTGATAACACACCAGAATACTAATTTAACCCTATCGTCTAGTCACAAGGGGGACGCTGCCGATGACTTTCGACTTGAAGGCTGGGAACATCCTTGAGATAGTAGTATCAGGAAGGGAGTTGTGCCTACGTCTGGTTTGGGTGGTTAAGTGGTTGGGTGTAGAAGGGGCGTAGGCCGACTGACCACGATAAGAACACCGAAATTGCAGCTGCCGATTAAAAGCTGTCCGACACCCTTTAATGGCCTTTTTTTAATGACTCTATCAATCTCTGTGGCTTCTTTATCTTGGGACCCTCTTCTCAAGGACATTGCCTAGAAGGTTCTTGGATTACTCCACCCTGGGCAGAAAACCACTTGCCCTCCCCCTTTCTTATTAATATGTACGGAAGAGGATTAAATCTTCAGTCGCATCCCACATTATTAGGGTTACTTGTTTCCTTACTCATTTGAAATATGGGTTTATTTGATTGTTGCGCTATTTTGAAAGTTCCGGTTTTTATTTTTATAGTTGTGGTAAGAGAAATTGTCTTGAGTTCTTAAAAACAGTTGTCTTACAAACAAACTTCATTTTTATTCTTGTATGCAAACAAATTGAAATTAAATGACAAAACTTTTTTAGAATTGAAAGCTTAATTAATCATAAACAATTAAGGAGAAAACGAGATAGTTATTGTAAGGTTTTGGAGGATACAGACTACAGAGCTTTAATATTACAGTACCAAACAATCGCCTTTGACATTTCGAGATTTTTTTAAAACAGGGCCCAATTTCTTTCAAAAAAGGGTTATTGCGATTGAAATAAGTAATCAAATAAAAAAACAGCAATAATTAACAATATTTTAAATGAATTTAAAATAGTAATTATTATTAAATGACGTTAGTCAAGGACATTGTCTTAATTACTTTTGTTAACAAATATTAAAAAAATTCATTCATTTGTTTTTGGTCCAAGATGTAAGATGCTTATTTTAAGAAATCCAGTTATAAAATAATATTAAGGAATTTTAGCAACGTGTAGCTATAAGATTTTATATATTATTTTGGATGTACTTGGGACTATACATAGTCAACGTACAAAAGTATCTTTAACTCTTTTTCACTCTGCATAAACTCAGGTGAAATGAAAATATTTGTTACTCTTTTTCGGGTGAAAAATTTTGTTTCAAATTTGAAGTAGGGGAAAAAAAGGAAAATGAATTGCTATTTATTTATAAATGCAATGAAATTAGAGTAGGGAAAAATACTTCTTATATTCACATGATTTTCTCGAATACATTACTTCTAGTACTGAGTAATATTTCGATCCACATTTGAACCCGAAAGTCGCATCATACTGTTAGAGATATAACAGGAATTGGCTTCTTTTAAACAGATTGCTTTTAATGATTTCGCTACAATTTTCAGTGTCAAAATTCGATTTCAAATCATATTCATCATTATAAGCGAAAGGATTCAGAATTGCCATGAAATAGCGAACTACACCAATAGTAGTCAAAATTTCTAGATTGCCATAAAAAAAATCTTTTAGAAAATATGGAGTTTTAACCAAAAACAAAAATTTGGTTATAACACTTTGAATTATAAAGGAATTTAAGGGCAGTTTATGGACGAAGACACAATTCCTTATTCTGATTTTTTTAAAAAGAAAGAAAAGAAGAATGTTGGTGTTACTGTTTTATAGAACTTCCTTTCAAATCATCCAGAATTTTCTGGGGAAATTAGGAAGAACATGAAATGACTTGCATCGACTAAACAAGAACGTGGGCATTAGAAATTCGCTTTCATTTCTTACTTGAGGTGACAATGTGAAGGAAATGGGGGGCAAAGCGCATCCCTTGTCCAACCGGTGGACCGCCCTAAGTCTCCACCCTCTTCCGAATGACTATTGGTTCCAAAGGGGTACAAAAAGATTACTCTCCAGACAGATCTAGTCATTTCAGCTCGTAAGCTATAACAGCGACGTCGTTTTGTTTCTCATGAACATCTCTCAAACATCCGCAGGGACAGAAATCGCTTGTTACCAACCCTTGTCCAGCGTGCGATCGGTACAGATATACGTCCCAGTATCATTCGTCAGCATGCCCGTACCACCAGTTTTCAATTTTACAGCAACTCCACTGGTGGTTCATAAATCCCCAAGAAAAAAAGTAAGTTTATTTTTTTTATAATTATCTAATAAAAGAATCCTGAGCAAAAGTGGATTTAGTGTTGATTCAGGCATATTAATCTTTTGTTGTTCATTGTTTTATAGAACACTCGTTTGGATGCATTTTTAAATATATTATCAGAACTTGTTGTTTTGATTATGTGAGTGTTTTTTATAGCTTATTAATTATAATCATTTTAACTGTTGGCTGCAATCAGCTTTGTGGAAATCAATTATGTTGGAAAAGTGATCTGTTAAAATGATTAGTTCAAATTTCGAGTTTGATAATACCGAATTGCTTTTCATGATAATATGCTGTTTAGTTAAATGTTAAAGAAAAATATCAAATTGATGATCTGTAATATAATTATACAGGATAAATGCTTTTTAAAATTTCATTGTCGCCGGTAAACGTGTTGGATTATGAAATTACTGTGTTTACCTCAAACTTTTGAGTTTTTTTTTTTTTTTTTTTTTTTTGCTCTAATCTAAATAATTAAAATTGCATTGCGATTTCTTACTATTGGTTGTAAATACAATGAATTTTTAAGGATATTATTAATCTTTGTTAAAATAACAATGTAATTCTACCAGTTCATGAGATTTGATGAGTGCAAGCAAGTAAAGATGCTATGCATAATGTCTAACACTATCTTGGGATGAAGTTAGACTTCACCCAGTATATCACAAGAGGGGATTTTTTTTTGTCTGACTTTATGTATATTTACTTTATTCAGTAGAATCACTTTTAGCGATTAAACTGGTTCGACTTCAGAAAATGCGCATCTAAATTGTGTCTCCTGTTTAATTATTTATTAATTGTAATTCCTGTGTTAAACACAGTTGCTTCTTTTGATTAATTATTACTCATGTCGGTTAATGTTGTCATTGCGCAAAATGTACTTTTTCCATGACGAGTATACATGTCAAAAACATATAAATTGTCTTTCTGAGATCATTGATCTTTGTTCATTGTCTATGTTTATTTATTATTCACAAAAAAAATTGTTAATGCAATTAAAAGTTTGACTTTTTTCCGTTATTTTTGGTTAATGCTTCGCATTTCAAAGTATCTGTTAACGAAAAACTTCAGATTCAAAATTTTTATAGTTGAATCATCTTTCATTTTAAAGAAGTTTTTCATATTCAGGAAGTACTGGCACTCTAAATTCATGATTTTTTTTTTCATTTTTTATTATTTAGTAAAGTACCATTTATTCGTTTCTTTACTATATTTTATTTCATTATGTTTCGACTCATTAGTAATCATCTTGTTTATCGTAAATCTCCTCTGGTTTTGCGATTATCTTTGAGAAATATTCAAACTACGATACCGATATTATCGCCGGAATTATTCATAACAGACGAATTAATGGAAAAGAAACCGTACGGGGTTAATTTAAAAGATGACGAAGAAGAATATCGGGAAATTGTCCATCCAACTAGCCTCCTTTGGCTACTAGCTTATTGACACAGAATCCTGACTTCTTCTGACTGTCAAACTATTCATATTGAATACATTAATTAATATTTCACCTGGCTGTTTAATAAAGTAAAGTATATGAATTAAATGAAATCAATACATTATAAATTACTGAGAGGACAAATCAAAAATGTCTATTTTAGAGTTAAGATGTATAATTCATTTGTTCCATATGTTTCTTGGCTATTTTATGAAATAACTAGTGGTGATTTGTCGTTTATTTCATAGAATTTCTTGTTATTTAGTAAAACATCATATTATATGAAATAACGAATTTCATACTTAAAGGCCTTATCACAAGGAGAAATATCGTCGGGACGTTCCGTCAGCAGAAAATGACGTCCAAAGTTTCAAAGTGACTTCAAAGTTTCACATGATAAGTTGAATTTCGCTTGCGGACAATATTTTCATCTCTATCGTCGGCATTTTCTAGCTGATTAGAAAAAGTTGTCGATTATGAAAAACTTGCTTGACCGGTTCTGAGGGTAGAGATAAAAAATAGCTGACGGAAAGTGCAGACGATATTTCGCCGTGTGATAAGGCCTTTAGCGATACTGATCGTAGCGATTACTCGTCTGGTGACGATTCAGTGTAGTAATTCAGTCTCTGGATTAAGTTTTTTGTTTGGCGCCAAAATTTTGACTTTGTTTGTATTTCTTTCCCTTGACCAAATTGTGGTTTTGATGACCCTACGAACTTTTTTTTGAACATTTCCAATGGTATTTTTCAGTTCTTTTAATTAACTAAACAAAACACGGAATTAAATTCATCTGTAAAAGCGTTATCTAAACGAAGTTGCCTGAAATGTTCTTAAGATAGTTTTAAATTTGATTACTGACATTCGACACTAAGTAAGAAGGCCATGGAAGTTAACACATTATGTATATTTTTAAAGATACAGGGAAAAATTAATCTTATTTTGTTGTCAAAGCGTTTATGATAAATCAGGCAATGAGTTTAATTCGACCCATAAAGCGATATTTAATTATCTCAATTAGCACATCAGGCAATGATGAATGATATTTTTAATTAGGCGCCAACTTGCAAGCACATTAATCACGTCAAATCGCAGTGTATAATTAGAACTCGAAATATTCAATAAAGAACGATTTTTTTCTTTAATTTTTATGATAAACATATAAATTTAATCTTCACTTTCAATATTATGTAGTAATATATATTAGTACTATTTTAACCCGTTAACTGTTTTATTTTCTTTACTATCTATTAAGAAGAAAACTATTTTGGGAATAATATCTTATTTTTCATTCAAATGGAAATCCATTGTATACTCGACTAATCTTTGTATTCAAACTATAATCGTGATGAATGATTTATTTTTTGCTTATAACTGTCGAAATTCGATAAATCGATGCACATATGGCAATTGGGCAAAACTGTTAAAAGCTTTAAAATTACTACTTCTTATCAATTTGAATTAGTAGTATTAAATTTATAATCAAGAAAATTATTTATTAAAATTTTAGTAAAACATCTTTTTATTTGCATCTTGTTCTACTACAATTTTTTGAAAGAATTAAAGACTTATATATTTATAACAGCATTTTTGCTGAATTTATAAATATGATTTTCGGATGATGAAATTTTCTATTAGGGAGTAAATAGAATATCGAATTTATTTTGGATTTACAACTGAATTAATCCAATTTATCGCGAATTTACAACTGAACTAATCGAATTTATCGCGAATTTACAACTGAAAATTAACATTTTTATAGCATATGCAATAAAATTGGACCAGTTACAAAATATTTCACAATAGACTTCTGAAATGCTATAATTTATTTTTAAAAATGGTAAATCTGGCATTAGAATTTTTTTTGTGGTATATTAAAAAGATAACTATTTGATATTTGGAACTGGATGCCTTCTTAAAAAACTGCGTCCATTTTCTGCTCTACATTATTTAATGAAAATGCCATTTCGTGAATTGAAGATTTTATTTCTTGAACTTATTTACCAATTAAAAATAGCTTACACACGTTAGATACATTTTTTTTTCTTTTTTTTTTCCCCTATACTTATTTTTTTTTTCTTTGCCCATATCTATAAAATAGATTAGAAACAAATTTTTCCTTTTGATATTTTGGCACAATTGTTCATTTGGATTCTTTTTGCATTACATACTGTTTGTTAAATGTTGTTGAATTCTAAAGAAAATTCTTAAGTCTAGCAGTTAATTTCGAACAACAAAAAAAGCTGTCAAATCAAATTTTTCTTTTCCTTCCAAAACCTCTACTTATTCATAATTTATTATTAATAATTATTATTATTAATTTATATTATTATTAAAACTTTTTTAAAATATTGATTTTATTTGCCACATAATATGATGAGCTGTTTTGTAATTTTATACACTTTGATATAGCTACTTAGCTTATGAAAAAATTAAATCTCATTTATGAAAATAGGCTGGCAAGGTTTTTCAGAAAAAATAGTTTAAATATTTCAGAATTTTAATCTGCTTTGCAGTCACCAATATTACTTAGCTGGAAGTAACGTGTATAAAATATATATGTAATTAGATTAAATCATTATTATCAATATAATAATTATTTAATTTATAATTTAATCACAATAATTTATGATTCAATGGTTAATATTAATACTAACCGCTATGATTGTTAATAGCCAATTAACCCCATTGTGTCTCCTTTTATATTCCATGAGAACTTTTAAGAAAAGAATGCGATATAAAATATATGCTGCAATTCGCAATATCCTATTATTTCATGGCCATTCATGGGTAGAATTAATTAATAAGGTTTTTAATTTGGCCATTCGCTTTGTTACATTTTTAATTTGTTAAAGGTGCCAACCGCGTGATGGTTTTTAGTTTAATTTCTGCACCAACTCTACTTGACCCACCTGTGAGACATGCTGAAAGCGTGCGGGCGAAGATGAAGGCCACCTTATATCTCCCAAACTCACGGTATCCCTCTTTTTCCCAGGCCAGTAACATGCTTGATCGCTGCCAATTCCGACTTTAATAGGTCGTCTAGTATTCTTCTCGGACATATTAGGATACGATTCTGAATATCAAGACTTTTCTTTGTCTCCGACAAACCTGCAATTAGCCCGACACCGCAAGTTAATTTATCCCCACAGAGTACGACGTGTGAATTTAACGACACTCATTAACATTGCTCTGATCGATGATGCGAAATCATTGCGAATGCAGGGACTTCCTTCGCGAGGAGGGTGAATTCCACTTGTGTGGTTTCCTTAATGGTGCTTTTTGACTGATTGGAGGATTTCTTTTGCTTTTTCTTCACTGCTAAATGGTAGCACCGAATCACGTGGCCGTATCACTTTATTCCTCTGGCGGAATCCTACTCCACGTGTCCATATTTATCAATCACTCGGCTTTGTAACAATCTGTATAATTGCGTGAAGGTGTTTGAATAAGTGTCGTATTTATCTTCTTGTTGTGGTGGTTTTTCTCAAATACAGATGGCAGTCACGTACTTTTCGAATTTATGCGACTTTACCGTGATGACTGTTATTATGACCGTCGTTAACCTGCTGTTCAGTTTTCTAACGAGTGTATGATTATGAATTGAGGGAGCAGTAAAATGGTTTAGATGCGAGTTATTATTAATAACTTTAATTATAGATAATAAGCATTGAAAAGGGTTAAGCTCAATCATTTCAATGTAACAAGAATGTTGCTCTTATATATATAATTCTCCAAAAATCTAAACATATTCCAAGTAAAAACAACGCATCTTATTTGACTAAAGTCACATTTCTTTTTGCGTTATGTTTGCTGAATTTCAAGTTAAACTGTGGCAACTTGTTTGATGCGCATCACGTTAACTTTATTTGGCTCTATTATATCAATATAAAAAGTTAATTATAATGGAATTAAATATCTTGTGTGTGTCTTTGTACTTTTCTTAGATAAGGAATATTAGTTTGACCATTCTAATTAAAAGTTTTACTTTTAAAAAAATTATGAAGAAAGACGAAATTCTTTATAACTTCATTGCGATGTCGATGAAAATAATATGAGTTTCATGAACTGTTTTTAAATTATTTTCTAAACTCTCCATTTCTCAAAAAAAAAAAAAAAAAAAAAAAAAAATGACACTTATTTAGAATATAATTTAATAACATCCGATCTATAATACAATCTGACCACTTCAGCAGAATCATGGTAAATATACCTTGATATTAAAAAGTAACTCCAAACGTTGTATCAAAAGAGAAGATAATAGAGTTATGGTAACCGTTATACATATTAATCAACTGAACATCTCGAATGTTACTAATAGTATAATAATTTCTGCTGAATTTCAAATTTAATGAAAGATAGTATTGTTAACTTCTAATAAATTGTTTGAATACACTGTTACAATTAATCTATGCCTTTACATCGTTAATTCTATACCTTTAAAAAATTTCTGTTTATGCTGCTACCTAACTTTTTTTTTTTTCCTTTCTGGTTATTGAGCTATTTGATTTATTTCGCCTAACAGTTTTTTGTTATTGACATTATTTTTACTATAATAAATAGTTGCTGGTAATGATCGAAAAAAATAATAATCAGTACAAACCTTATTGTGAAAAGGAAAATTTGAAGTTTTTATTTCTCCTGTTCAAGTATCAAAATATTGATAACTCATTTGAGAGTAAGTTGCAAAATTGTCTTACCACACTTACGTTTTTTTTAATATTTCGTAAAATAATGGGAAAACTGAATTCAATTAAATGTTCTAATTATTGCAAGATGATATCAGTTAAAAATTTCCACATGAAATTAAATTTTTCTTGTTTGCATTCCCTTTCTTGAAATACCTAAATAAGATTATTACTTGGCATTAATTATGGCATTTTAATATACAATTTGATAATTAAAGGGCTAAAAAAACTTAAAACTGGACTCTTTTGATTGTGATAAATTGAATCAACCTCCCCACTCCCCCCCCCCAAATCATTCCCAAGGTTGAAAAAGTATTCTCATTTGTCAATGCGAAAAGTTCGTTTACTTGATCATTGTGTGGAATATTGGACAAATAATATACGTTCTACATTTTAAGTATATTTTAACCTTTACCTTACGGATCATCCGTTTGCTATAGTCCTGGAAAACGTCATTCATATTATAGTAAATATCATAATTATAAAAATAACCAAGATTTACTATCCTAAGAAAATAATCAGTAAAGTATTGTAATCGCTTGTTTATCATTTTACTTGCCTATCCAATAACATCACCATATACATGCTGGCAAGAATGATTCCTAATAAAGAAAATAAGAGCAGTTAATTCCATACATGATTTACTTGAATTCTAAATTATTTCGTCCAATGTCATGAAGAGGAGATTAAGCTTGTTTCTTCCTTTAATGATTTCATTCTTATGATATATACTGTAAAAGGTATTTGCTTGTGAAATTAAAAAGTTGTGAGTCATCTACAACTTTGTAAATCTATGCAACTGATATGTGCCTATTTTCTTAAATTTCTATTTTATATTTTATTCAAAATTCTATTTCTTTTGCAGGTGCACAGCGAAAATTTGCCATTCAGATGCGAGTACTGCAAGCGCCTCTTCAAGCACAAGCGGAGCCGTGATCGTCACGTGAAATTGCACACGGGCGACAAAAAGTATCAGTGCACCCAATGTGCGACGGCCTTTTCTCGCAGCGACCACCTGAAGATTCATATGAAAACGCATGATAACGGCAAGCCCTATCAGTGCAGCATTTGCAATCGGGGCTACAACACAGCCGCCGCCCTTACTTCCCACCTGCAGAACCACAAGAAGGAAAGCCTCAATAATAATCCTTCTAGCCCATCTACCCAGCTCTACAGGTGCCTCATGTGTTCAATGGGATTTGCCACCGCCAGGGAACTGCAGGTGAGTTTCTGATCTTCGTTTTCGATGATAAACTCATTTGCTGTTATTAATATATTCAGCAGAAAAAAATTAATATATAAGTTTTTTTAGTTGTTGATTATTTTAATCCTTCCCTTAAAATAATTTGCAAAATTATTTTCAGAATTTTTGTTCCGGAAAATATATATTTGTTTCAAGCCATTTCCCCCTATAGTTAATTTACATCTTGTATATTGTTCCGAAAAATATATATTTGTTTCAAACTATTTCCCCTTAAAGTTAATTTACGTCTTTTTACCGATCTGTAGGTACTTTTAACTATCAAAATTGAAAAATAAATAAAACGGCAAAATAATTCCCATTTTTCAAAAAAAAAAAAAAAAAAAAAAAGTATCTATTTTGACCTATAAGTATTTCTGTAGATGAATTAATTTAATTAGGCGTTACTTCTTCAGATGTAGAAAAAACAATAGTTTTTTCTTCTTATTAAAAATGTCCTCCAAATGTCCTGCTATTTTATATTCCTGTAAAGTTTAGTGCGATTAAAATGTGTCATAAGAATTTCAAAACCTTAATTCCAATTTAAAATATTGAATCTAGATTTGGAGGACATCTCAAATGAAACTGAATTTGAAGCGAGGGTTATGTTTTTTTAAATACAAATTTCTATTTTTATTCCTGTAACTTTCGACAAAATAAAATTAAATTAAAAATTATTCCTATGGCATGATTTCAGAAAATTTTTTGCAAATCATCTCCGAGAATTAGTATCTACTGTCCGAAAACCCCTTTTATTTAAACCCATAAACATACAATAAATTATGTTAGTACACGGAATATCATCTTTGAATTTGTTCGGTGGATTTCAATTTTCTCAACACATTTCTATTTAAATCGAGCAAGTGGGAAGATTTAATAAGTTAAAGGACATTTTATGGCTGGATTCTAATTAGTATGAAAGATACAATCATGGGGAGGGGAAGCATTTAAAACAAATTGTAGTTAAATAATTCCCATAAAAAATTCTCGTTAAATGTAAGAATGGCAAACTAATAAAAAAAAAGTTCCGTTTCTTTCACAAAGAAACAGAATATTTCTCCATATTTGGAATTTCATCACCTAGCTAATTAATCATATCTTAATCTATAGACAGGATCGCGATTTCATCATTAGTTTAACCAAATAGGGGGGAAAATGCGCAAACAAAAAAAGAATTTTTTCTGAACACGGAAAGGGCAGGACAGATTTTATTCATTATCGTTTTTCAAAATAAAAATATTTATTTCTGGACCTCTCAACCGTAACTTTCCTTGCACACAATATTACTACTTATGTATATGGGTTCTTCCCCCCCCCCGTTTCTTCCAATTTAAAAAGACTCGAATTTTCATTTCAATCTTTAAAAGTTCGGCGGCACTCTATTAGGCATTTTTACGAATTATTAAATTAAAGCAATGATATTTTTTATGAATATGTATTAAATTATAAATGCTTAAAGTAAAAAAAAAAAAAAGAACTTGAATTTTAAAAATTTCTTTGAAACAAAATATACCTAGTAATTTTACTCCAGGCAATTTAATTTTAAGTTTTTTTTTCTATTATTTTTTTATCGTATCTAAATTTAAATTAAACGAAATTTGCAATGATTTTGTGATTCAATTAAAAGTTAAATTTTTTGAAATATTTTATGCACACATATATAGAATTTTCTTAAAAATTTATGTTTTTCAAAACTGAAAATTATTTAAAAGAGCTACAAGCATAAAATGCATATCGAGTTTTATTTTAATACTTAATGAAGTCATCATTTTAAATTTTATGCAATTTTATCAAAAATTAAGTCCTCTGAAACCTTTTAAAAGTTTTTTAATCTAATTTGAACTTTGCTTTGATATTAAAATACATTATTTGCCATTAAAATATATTTATACCTCTAAGCCATTCAAATATTCATTTTACTGAACAATTTTATAATACTATTTTAGGAGAATATAAGCTTATATTAGGATGATAGGTAATAAAAAAAATCATTTCATATTTTCATTTTTTTGCTTCTTTTAAAATCACTCATTTATCAAAATTTGCATTTAAAATCACTAAAATTTCTGAAGAAGTGTTTAGGAATTTTTATTGAATGTTAATTTTAATTTTGTGAATTATAACTTTTTTTTAGAAATATTCTTTTGTGAACCATGAAAAAGTTAGAACATACAAACTATATTAATCGGCTTTTCTAAAGTGGAAAAAATATATATTTATAATAAATTCAGTGTTAATAGTCAAGCTTTTGAATACGCCCTTGCCTTGACAACAATTTTACAAAAATTCCCTTTGTTCTTAAAATTGTCTCTGATATTAAACACTTAACCGCAAAAAAGAAAATCTGTTTTTAAGACACGGAACAAACTACAAAAAAAGAAGTGAAGAGCCTTGTAGCGCCATCTATATATCAGATTAGTAGTAAAAAAATTTCGTACTGTTGTTACGTACACTCAACTTAATCATTTCAGCTATGCTAAGAATAGAATGTGAATATATCGTTCAAAAATATAGTAGATTGTAATTCTTACAATATTTTACTTTGAATTTTATGAAACAATAGTAGTCATTAAAAATTATCATACACCTGAAATTTTATTATTATTTATCTTTTGAATATATAATTTTGCTCACATGACTTTTAACTCATTCTTTATTAATTATTTAAATTCATATTTTATTTCCAAAATATGACTTACAAAAATCGTTATTCATTAATTTTGATAAATTTTAAAATCGGAATCTGTTTGTGAATAGAAGGCAAAACTTATTTTAAGTTTGCTTTTTATTAAAATTTTTTATATATATATATATATATAATAAATCTAATTCCAACCTTAATTAATTTCTAAAGTCTTATCAGTTTAACCTATATAAAAAAAGCTGGAAAAATTTAAAAGCTTTCCAACGAGTTGTAACATACTAAGAATTGAAAATTATTTATCCCAAGCATTCATAAAAAAAACTGCATCAGTTAAAAAAATTAAAATTGCTTTTTGTTATGCTGAAGGATAATTTGTCGAATTTGAATTACCTTTTTATCTTCTATAGTACGGAATTTATAAAAAATTGAAAATTTGAATCTCTTATCCTTTATATTTTGAGTTAAACAATGCATTATACAAGTTCGGCATAAAAATATACATACAATATGAAACAAGGATAGCTTCTAGCAGATGGAGAAAGAAACTGTGCAATTTTTTTCCCGAATCCATGTTATAATATCCATTACAGCAGATAGCATTTCTGTAATTAATATATTCACTTAAAACGAGAAATTCCATTCCAAATTAATCCTTTTCAAAACGGAACGATAATAAAGAAAAAAATCATAATTTCCTATTTTCTCACATATCTTTTCTTTAACAATTAGCTTTAAATATCACCGAAATCTCGTTTTGTTTCTTATCTGAAAGAATTCTGATCGAAACTGCAATCAATTTCTTTGTTACCATTTCAGATGCATGTACCCACGCACGAGCACGACACTTCAAACAATGCGAAGACGCTTCCATGCCACTTCTGCCAGGAAAGCTTTTCCAATCCCGATAGCCTGAAGAATCACGTGGAAAAGAATCACCCCTCTGAGACGCAGGGGAAGTGCCCCGAATGTTCGGAGTCTTTCTCGACTTTGGAAGATTTGCAGCAGCACAAGAAGGTAATGTATTCCCTTCTTATTTTAAGTATTCTTCTTTTCTTTCTGTTATATATTAACTTTATTAAAATAAAATCTTTTTGATGATATTTAATACTATGTTCCATAATTATTGCGTTTTTATGTATCAAACTTGATAGTGTGAAACAATAAAATTGTAACTATAAATGAGTATAGGTATTCAAAAAGTAATAATTCAGCAAATTAATTTTGGACATATTTAAGTAAATTAATTTAGGTTAATTAAAAAAATTCATTTAAAAAGTTGAATCGAATGTTGCCTCTAATTTCATTGAAGTTCCAATCTCTAATTTAAGGCATTGAAAAGGATCCAATGTCACAGTGCACGTAAAGAGATGAGAGTATCCAATGATACAATTACGCTTCAGTATGTAATATAGTTAAACATACTGAGTCGTTAAGACATAAACTTAAGTCTTCATAGAAAATCGTTTCTACATTTCAAGGAGTCTTTTGTGTCTGAAGTCCTTGTTGTTTGTAGAGTTAAATTATCGATGAAAAGGATTATTTTTAAAGAAATGACTTTCTTAAGTCAATGTTATTAATATTATTTTCATCGACTTCTATTTTCTCTTTGTTTCTACAGGTGTCGATTACAAAAATGTACACAATTTTTGAGAATAATTATAATATAAATAATTAACGAGATATTTCAAAGTTTTCATATTTCAAATTGATATAGATGAATACAAATGTAAATTTACTTTTTATTGGAAGTGTTCGAAGTAATCAATATGTATCGTTCTCTTTTTAAATCTTCCAATATTAAAATTATTTCTAATTAGTACGAAAAGTTAATTTCTAATAAAATTAAATGCTTCAATAGTAATTAAATTAAAATGGTTATTAAACTAGCTTAAACTAATTAAATATTAGTTTAATATTTCTTCTAATTAAATTTAATATTAAAATTGCAGTTATTTCTGATATGAAATTTAACTGATAGCAGTGGAAAAATCACTCGAGATACTTTTTTAGGTTTCCATATTCAGACTATTTTATTAATCATAGAAAATGACAACTGTATATTTTTTTTCAGATACATGAAGATACGCAATCTGCTCAATTTTCTTGTGGTTTCTGCACAAAGAATGAGTTCCCCACGATGGATTCCTTGCAGAAGCACATGCAGGAAACCCATGTTCAGCAGAACAACAGTACTGAATCATCAACAGCAGCCTCATCTTCAAGTCCGCTGAGTAACTCAAGATTGACCCCGGATACCAACTGTCGAAAAACCATCTCTCCATCAACAGATTCCTACGGCTGTGAATACTGCATGATGAAGTTTAACAGTGTATCTGCTCTTCAGAAACACACTTTATCAATACACAGCTTCAATGACGTCTCAATGTTGAAATACCCAGAAAAATTTTGCTCGTATGGCAACAAAGGTTTTCCCACCAATACTGCGCTCTTCAATCACTTGCGATCCCACAACAAGGAAATGAATTTTTCCAGACATAACACTGATAGAAGTATGCCACCAAGAAGCAAAGAACCAAGTCCGAGGCTTCCTGTGCCACCTGATGGAACACTGATTAATGGCACGAATACATCCTGCTACAGTATTGGGCCTTGTATTTGCAATCAGTGTTCTGCGTTCTTTCCAGATTTTGAATCATTTCGAGAACACCTAAAGATTCACATAGATTCTGGAATAATGAAAACACCTTATAGTTGCTTTGAATGTGATGGAAAATTCCCGACTGAAGAGCATTTAGACAACCACATCGCAAAACACTTTTTGTCCACTATAACAGAATATGGTTGTCAGAGTTGTATGAAAACTTTTGTAAAGCCAGATCACTTGCAGAGGCACCTTCTGGAAACCCATGCTCAGCAGCTGTACAAGTGTTCCCTCTGTAAAGATATGTTTGAATCTAAAGTGAACATACAAATCCATTTCTCCATGAAACACAGCAATTCTTGTTCTCTGTATAAGTGCACTTCATGCAATATGATGTTCAGAACTGATATAGAGTTTGCTTATCACGTCAAAACGACCCATTTAACTAAATTACAGCCATTTAGATGTAACCTTTGCAATCTTTGCTTTTCATCTGAGACCATGCTTCAGAGTCATTTCCAATCTCACCAAAGGTTCCCTTGTACTTTTTGTCGGGAAGATTTTCAAGTAGAGTTTCTGCGAGATCGCCATATCCAAGAGAAACACGCTGGTGAGGCTATGGTACCTTTGGCACAAAATGAAGCAGATACCGTACAGAACTTGAGTTTAAAATCTAGAGTTGAAAGTGATAACTTCAACTCAACTCCAAAAAAGCTACTGAAATGTGATATGTGTGACATCAGTTTTACTGTTGAATCTTCTTTAAATGCACACAGACGTCAAATTCATAACATCC
This sequence comes from Argiope trifasciata, assembly GCA_026543055.1. Taxonomy (NCBI): domain Eukaryota; kingdom Metazoa; phylum Arthropoda; class Arachnida; order Araneae; family Araneidae; genus Argiope; species Argiope trifasciata. The sequence goes on along the minus strand of JAPMOQ010006317.1, from coordinate 1,608,705 downwards.
GAAACTCAGGTTCACAAAAACCTACGCATGTAAGTTTGCATTGTGCTTATTGTAATGAAACCTGCAAGTCCAGGACAGACTTGGAGCACCATATGAAAACTCACGTTGTCAGCCCGAGTAAGCACAAATGCAATATTTGTGATGAGGTGTGTCCATCTGCTGCCACACTTGCTGAACACAAGCTTTCACATTGTAAAGTTGTGACAGATAGTACATGCGTCACTTGCCACACTACATTAAAATTGGAAGATCATTTTCATGCTCATTTACATCAACATAATCCGCAGGGTTTACCAGCCCCTTGCGTTATCTGCCGGCAAACACTTATGTCAGAAATAGAGGTTCAGATGCACGCAAAACATCATCTAAAAGAGGCCGAATCCTTACATTCCTGTTGCGTTTGCAGGAAGAAAAGCACCATGGATCAACTAATCATTACTGGAAAACAAGACAGTCATTCCTATATGTGTAAAGAATGCTTTCACGCGAAAGACATTCGTTGTTTACAATGCAATGTAAAATTTGAGAGCATTTCAGAACTAGAAAATCATAAATTAACTCATGCTAAATCATATATCTGTATTGCATGCCAAAAAACATTCAGCACTAAAGCTGAAGTGCATGCTCATGTAAAAACGCATGTTGATAAAGAAGGCACTAATCATTTCTGTCATATTTGTAAGAAAGTTTTCGATTCGCCAGCAAAACTTCAATGTCATTTAATTGAGCATACTTTTGAAGGATCATCAAGCTATGGGTGTTACTTGTGCAATGTAGTTTTCACAGCTCCCCATCTCATACAGCAGCACATGATCGAACATGGCATGGACTCCAGGCCATTTGATTGCACTCTGTGTCATCAGAAATTTTTCTTCAGAGCTGAATTAGATAATCATCTAGCGTTCTCCCATTCCAGCGAAGATCCCGCTCACCATCAGAACAATGAGAGTGGTAACAGTTTATCTTCAATGGAACACCTTCCAACTCACTCCAAATCACATGAACAAAAATCAAGTCTCAAGTGCTCTCTGTGTCCTGAAGTGTTCGATTCCCCAGTAGACATGCAAAAGCATCATTTCAAAGAACATGGTGACAGTGATCTACAAGACAGTAAGAATACTTTTCCTTGTACAGAATGTGATCAGGTATTCCCATGTTTGAGCAATCTGCAAGGGCATATGCGTATGCATAAACTTGGCACCAATTTCCCTTGTACAAAGTGCGATAAAGTGTTCACAATGGCTAAGAACCTTAATATACACATGCGGTCGCACAATGGGCGCAAACCTTATGAATGTCACATATGTAAAAAGAAGTTCACAAGGAAGGAAAACCGTAAATCCCATATGAAATCTCACACGGGACTGAAACCTTTCATGTGCCCTCATTGCGGAAAATACTTCTCCAGAAAGTGTCATGTTAAAGAGCACATGAGGCTCCATATCACATCCACTACACATCCGTGCGAACTGTGTACTGAAACCTTCCAGTCCCTTGCAGAATTGAAGAGCCACTTGGTGGGGGCTCACAATAAGAACTTCGAGCATCCCTGCTCTGCATGCAACGAAGTGTTCGAGAGTTCAGAAGCTCGAGATCAGCATCTCCTCAAGGACCACGATGTCAGAACATGCTCGGTTGAAGACGATTTGTCGGAGTCCTCACTCGGCCAAAGCTCCAGTTCTGGTGACACAAAGGACCTCGACAGCAGTGATGGTGATAGCAATCTGGAAGCAGATAGTGACACCAGAGATTCACCGTTATCAATAGTTGAAGAGCCCGTTGATACCGAATCTTCAGCACCCCAGACGGTTGCATGATTTCTAGGGGAAAAGGATGTGTAAAAAATAAAGATTTTACATATCCTTTAAAAAAAGTATCGCAATTATTGGACCAAAGAAAATATCTATTTTGTGTGTATGTGTGTGATTGTGCATATTTAGAGGACATATATTCTAAATATGATTGTGAATATTTAAAAACCAGAAATTAATAGGACATCGAAATATTGAGTACCTTCTTTCTTTCAGAAACAGTTTCTGCTTGCCTTGCTTATTTATAACCACTTTGTTGATGAAAGCCAATAGGCATAAAATTTATTCGAAAATTTTGAGACTGTATAAAAACAGACTGTGGTCATTTTCCCTATTTTAAACTAAAGTGGGGGAGAAATATATTTATTTCGATTTTTAGTGTCACTTGTATCTGAACACTACCAAAATGTTGGATTTTATTACCGCTGATCAAATTAAGTTAAATATGCATCAATTTCTCCATAGAACATTAATGAGAGATTTTGTTTATATTTAAACAAGGGATAGAAGTTTTTATCTGTGTTCAGCATAATCAAAATGCCATAAATTATGTTTTTTTTTCTTTCTTTATTTCTAATCCAGAGACTGTATGAGAAAGGAAAATGTATTATATGGAACTAAAACTAAAATTTTTTAAAAAAAATTTTCAGTGTTATTTAATTGAAAAAATGATTGCACTTTGTTTTATTTTAAATTGAACTTAACTTTTAATCGTAATTTTTTTAACAATCTTTTAAGAATAAAATTTGCTTATAATTTAAATATAGAGATGTTTTAAGCATCGATTTTGTAATGAAATATCTGTTTCGTTGCTAATTAATATATTTTTGAACTTACGCCTATGTGTGGCTTCAACTTTTTACCTGACAAATTCTTATTCTCAGTTTTTTTCTTACTTTGTTAATACAGTTTTAATACTGTCAACACTAAAATCTGAAAAAGAAAAATCAGTTTAAATGCTATAGAGATATTATTATGCATCGAACAGAATCTGCTGAAAGTTTTCTTAGACTGAATAAATGATATGCTAATTGGTAATAATAGTTAAAATGGAAGTAGATTGTGAATTTCATTAAAGGGAAGAAAATCCGGTAAAATTCAAAAACACGATAGTGCACCATTGCCAAATTTGCAATTATTTTGCTAGTAATTATGATGGCTACTATTGTAACTGTTTGCTACAACCTAAAATAGATTACCAAATTTGGCTAGCTATCGTTTCTGTAAATGCCGTATTTCACTAAAACTATAAAACATCTGCTCGGAGAAAATTCTGAAAACTTCTGTCGATTGGAAATTAGCCCTGTCAAACATTCTCCATAATGGCAATCCTCGTGGAATCGGGCATCCTCGGTTTTTAAGTACAGATAATGTGGCAGAAAAGCAATTTTCCTTTGCTGCTATATGTACTGATATTCAGCAGATTTCTGCCTACTATTGCTCTCGAAAACTTGAGTTGAACCTATTTCTATGACAGCAGCCATTCATGGCGAAATGCCGGAGTAAATTTATCTTTTTGACAGATTAAAAAATTCTGTAATTAATTGAATTAAAGTAATTAATTAAATTAAAGTAATATGTGATTAAATGTCTGATATAAAGAGTAATAAAGTTGATATAAATCTGGTTATTGCTTTAGTTTTGCCCATAACGAAAGCCGGTGGAAAACTGCAATTCTTCGGATCAACACCCGCTTATATCAGAATGCATTTACCCATTATTTAAACGATACATTTTTTTAAAGATATATTCACTCCTTGGCAGATTTAGTGAATATTACAATCTATAATTAATATATTATAACTAATTTACTATCCCAGCCTGTTCATTGAAAGGTCGTAAAATTTTATATAAAAAAGTTTGATGTTATAGTATATCTTCTAAAATTTCTTGGCAGATTTTGTACGAACTATTATGCACTGAAAATTTTAATCAACATTCATTGAAAGAAAAGTAAAGAACACGGTACTGTTTTTTTTCAAAGTTTACGAAGTTTCAAACCTCGTGTCTCGAAATTATTTGATTTAGCTGCTAATCATGTAATTATAAATACAACTGTTCCTAGATAGCCACATTTGGTGAGATATCAACTAATGCTTTTCAAATTTGGCGGGATTGTCGTGTTCTTAAATCTAACCCATTTAAAATGTATTCATCTCACCAAGCAACAGCTGATGTCTATTTATATGTAACATAAGTAATGTTTGTAGAGTTACTTTTCTGCTACAAGCATGGTGCTAAGCTACAGCAAGTGTCCTTCGCTTCGTTCTGGTGTATTTTTATACACCTATATAAAATAATTTCCTACGAAAGCTGTGTGGAAAACTGTACATAAGTTCAAACTACTGAATTTTATTTATGATCCTTTGTGTATATATTATGTTTTTAAACTGGGCTTCCTAAAATGTTGTATCATAGAAGTTGTATGTTGTATATGGATCTGTTGAATATTTATTTCCTATTCTTCGCGGTATTTGTTCGAAGAATGTGATTATGTGCTCAGATGTTGAATAATCGTTAAACGCATGCAACGGAATTATTGTTTTCAACATGTGTGTCCAAATAAAGAGTGCCTATTATAATGTGTTTTCTGTTTATTTGTATCCAAATCTTATGTGTGTGTGTGAGAGAGAGAGAGAGAGAGTGAGAACTTTTAGCATAGTAGCGTGGAACATTTATTCTTTCGCCCTTAATTTTCACGAGTGGTTTACCAAATCCAAACATCATATCATCATACTCCTCACCACCTCTAAGGAATGTTTGGCTTTAACAAGTTCTTACACTTCTGTCTATTTTTACTATCTCTGAATTTTATTATTCCTGATTTCTGTTTCAGATGAAATTGTTAGAAAACTTAATAGAAATTGTTAGAAATTGTTACAAATTCAATTCAATTCAATTCAAAACAAATTCAATAGAAATTGTTAGAAAACTTAATTTGAGTTTCCAAATTAAATGACCGAAAAGTAAACAATGACGTTGCAAATCTTAGATAAGATTTCCATTCCAATAGAATTATGCTATCACATTCTATTAATTATCAGTGGCTTCTGAAAAAGTGAGGATTTTTCCTCCTAAAATTTATATAAATTAACCAGTTGAATGTTTCGACATCTTCGGAAAATGAGTACATAAATTGTGACCCAAATATTAAGGGATTACGAGTATACTCATCAAATAAGAGTATGTATTACATGAAATTATATTGTAATGAAATGACTTTTATTTTTTATTTCAATAATAACATTTTTTTTATTTACTTAAACTAACACTGAAGTAAGATTCCATTTCCACTTATATTTCTTAGTAAATATACTTTTTAATTTGCACATGTAGTAATTTCATTGATTTAGCGATTTCAATTCACGTTTTTCAGCCAAATAAAATAAAATGGTGATATTAAAAAATTAATATTAAATTAATTGTTTAGCAATCTAAAAAAAAAACAATTTCGCTGAGTAATCTGGTATCAAAAGTGGCTGGTTTTAATAATAATAACGATAATTCCAAAGTTATTCCATTTAAAAAAATTTTTATCAATTAAATAAAAGTATATCTTTAATAATGTGTTCTGCAATGGTTTATTTGAATTTATATATTATGTAGAATTTAAAAAAATAAAAATAAAGTATAATATTTTTTTCACTTTCTGTTTTAGGGATTTAATCGAATTTTGCATCCCCCCCTTGTTTGGAGTAGATTTCAGAGTAAGATACGATTTTAATAAAATTTTAGAAATTTTGTTAACTTTTAATTATAGTTTTACTTCAAAAATCAAGCAATGACAAAAAATTTCTCAAGTGCTTTCATTTTTAAGCAATGTTATGATTATCATTAAACACTAAACAACTATTTTGTATGATGTTGTTGGATGAATAAATATATATGGGGGGAAATGCATACCATGATGAATAGAAAGATGCAAGGCTTCTAAATATTGCATCAATTGATTGATATTGATGCAATGTAAGGTTTTAAAATATTTTTTGGGGGAAGCTATAGTGAATAAGTTATGAAAAATATTTAAAATTTTTAGCAGTCATTCATTTTTGGAAACAAATGATTGCCAATGGCCGTTAATAATTATAATAATTACTATAGTCAACAGCAGAAAGTTTCTGCTCTTGCAAGGAAAATAAATACAAAAAATAAAATGGTCATTATTGGCAAAAGGGACCGTGGTGTTGGTAAGAAAGCCCTCCGTTCCCGAAGCCGGTCCGGCTTCAGATTCGAGACCCCATTCCACCAAAGAACCTCCGTATAAGGGTGTCTGGCGCACGTTAAAATCTGTAGGAGACAAACGTCTTCCCTGCGAGGGTTTGGAAATTAGGATAGGGGGTGTCAACTCAGCTGTCGTCCTCCTAATACGACGCGTTTCAAAATTGCGAGGTCCGTCCCAACACAGTTTTAATGTTGCTTTAAAAATTTGTAATCATTAAAAATTCAAACCCGAGATTTTGTTGAATCTCAACGTTTCAAACTTCCTTGAATTTTTTTTAATGTTTTTTTTTTTGGAACTACATTTACCTCTTTAATACGATAGTTTAAAAAAACAAAACAACTCTTGATTTTGACTGTTGAAAATTATTTTTAGCTTACCATATCAAGTTTATTGATTTTTTTCAAAATTTGTAAGAAGGGTAGTCTGAATCAAAATTCATCATAACTTTGAAAGGTTAAGAACTTAAATAAATAAAAGCTAACTAACAGATTTGGCTCCTAAATTATAGGTCTGTATAAAATTTTGAATTCAATCCATCGTTGTTATCCGTCGGTCTGCAATTTGGCATGCATATAAACGCGATAACTCAAAAACAAGGATTAGATAAATGAAATTTAGAACATTATTTAAGCATTTAAAATGCAGATCCATACCAAATTTTGGATGGAAAACATCAAACATTTTACTTTCTGATGTTTTTGAGTTCTGTATATCCGTGAACATAATGATTCACGAATGCTTTGACTTAAATAAATGAAATTTGATATATCATCTTGTTTCTAAAATTGTAATTCTGTATCACAATTTGGATAGATAAGTTTGATATCTAAAATATATAATTAGCTTCCTTTGCCACAAAGGAAAAAACTCTCACTTACAGTCTCTGAAAATAAAAATCTAAGTACTCGTAGCTTTTATGGCTTTGCCCAAAATTCTAGATATAGACAGGATAACACTTTTATTTGGAAGTAAGCGAGAAAGACCCGTATTAAAAATCTTTAGTCTGTATTCCGTACAATACCTTTTCAAAGCTTTCCTGCACAATTGTTTTTCCATGTTTGGAAATGCACTTCTGGAAGGTTTTACAGTGCTTCCTCTACAATGGGCTGAATAGCGACATTTTATTTCTCACTATGTAAAACTTAGAAGAAAGATTTAAAAAAAAAAATCAATATTATAATAAGTCAATTTTGTGCAGAAAATCAAAAAGATGGCATTTTCTAAAAACTTTGAATATTTGGAAAAATAGTGAATATGTCAATCCGAAATCTTTATCATTCATTCTTTTCTATGTAATGCTTAAATAAAAGGAATTTCAAAACTTTTTGTTCACATTTTATAAAAAAGAAAAACTCTTTTTTTTCAAATTTACCCTTTTTAAAAATTTCTTAGCATTCGACAGCTCAATTTTAAAGGTCTTCTGAATACGCACAATTTTTTTTATTTAAGTTTTGTTGTTCAGATTAAAAACCTTTTATTTAAACACAAAATACCATTGCTATAGCTTTCCCTCTTGTCTTCTTGTCTGATCGACTATTGGGAAGCATATAGAATTCAGTGTTTTAGATGGCCTAACCAACAACTTAAAGCAATAAAACTGCTGTTAATTACTTCTTCTGTGTCAAGTGCAACTACTTCATACAATTCAGGTAGCCTATATGTGAAATGCATTTGCTATATTTATGGTTGTTATGGTCCCATGTTAAGTACTTAATGCCTGTAAGATATTATAGATCGACGAGTAAAATGAGTTGTTGATTGTTATTAGTTCAATGTTCATTAACTAGTAATATTAATTAATTAATGAAGTAATAGACTTGTTAAGTAATGGATTTGGTTTAAATGTAAAGATACCACTACATTTAAATCGATTATCTATTTTTTTATCCCATCTTTACTTGAAAAACAAATAGTATATTATATTTCTAATCTCTTTTATTCTCTTTTTTTAATCAAATACATTGCATTATATAAATAAGAGTTAAAGGTTTTTAAGCATATTTTTTTATAAATTAGGTTTGTGGTATGTATGACGAAACAATCATTCAAAACGCTCTACATTATAGATCGCAGGACTTATAACACCTAATTTGATAGTTTTTGATTTGTAACCAAGATGTAACATAGTTACATCATGGCTAGTAGACGCCAACTAATTTAAGATTTTAAATTTTTTTATTGGATTTATAATCAAAATAATTTTATTGAGTTTTTTTAATGAATAAAACTTGCAAATAAATCAAAATGCTAAAATAATCTAAAAGCATACTCTAGTGCAAAATTATTTTTAAATCCCTTCAAAATTCCAAATATAACTCTATAGTGAAGAGAATTTTCTTTTCATGCCCTTTTTTTGGTCCCCAGTTTTAAATATATTTTCAAAATATTTCTGAGTTTATTTTCAGTATTACTTTTTTGTTGTAATTATTTAAGCTGTCGACTTATTGACTCGCGTGGTATTGTTGCTATATTGTTAGGAGAAAATGTTAGCAATAACATAAAGATAGACGAATCACTAAACATATTAACATTATTATGCTGTGATATTTGAAATTAATTGTCCTTTTTGTTGTTGTTGTACTTATGTATTTACTACATGTCATTGGCCAAAATTTTTGATTTAACCATATATTAATAACGAATATAGTCAACGGACAAACATGGCATCTTTAGCTATTAATTTTCGGTTGCTATAAGCATGACATCTATGGCAATTAATCGTAGACACGCTGGTAATACACAAGTACCTTTTTTTCTTTTCAATTTCTTCTCATCTCATTTAAACAAAGTCAATAGAACAACTCTATAAACCAATCAAGGAGGAAAAGAAATCAATTTTTTTAGAAATAGATAGTGATATTTGCTTTATTTATCTGAAGTAATTGAGCAATTAGAATTAAAACTAGACTCCAATTATTATTGTTAATTACAATATCTGCATCGTTTTTTTTTTCTCAGCAAGAAAACTCTCTGGGAGGTAACTGCAGATATAATAAAAGAGAGAGAGAGAGAACAAAATACTATCATTCGTAAAGACAAACCTGATTTTAAAGCATTATTATGTAATTAATTGGTAAATCATTGAGAAATACGAAATATTCAATGAGAACTATATAATTTTCCTGAGTCAAATGACTGAATTGAAAAGCAAAACCTAAAACCCTTTGAATTCAATGCATGTTATAAGCAAAGAGTTAATTCAGTGATTATGGGATGTCTTATCCAGATTGCGAGAGGGGTGGGGACAAAAGTACGAAAACAGTTGATAAAAATAATGATAACTAATTTTTAAAAAATAATTAAAATATGAAATATTCCTTTTAATACAAAATCTGGGGAAATGGTCTTTTCAAAATTACATTAAGACATCTTGAAATTAAATAACTTACCAAAAATAATTTCCGTTAGATCAATCGAAAAAAAATCAAATATACTATTTTAATCACATAAGGAGTTTCATAAAACCCAATTATTGGATTTTTTTAAAAACAAAAACAACATAGCATAACAGAGAATTTTTGGAGATTTACCTTCTGCGGAACATTTTCATATTCAAAATTGTGTGTGTGTGAGAGAGAGAGTGTGTGTCAACAAAAAATTTCTATCTACAGTGAAATTCAAAAAGTTTATACCACAAAGTTATTTCTGTGCAACGTACAAAAATTTGCATATTCTAAATTTAATTCTAGAACAAGAATAGCTTATTTTTTGCTCCAATCATCTTTATACACACTGTCATATATAGAGATGATTCATCTATGCATATGATAGACTTTCTACATGAAATTCAGATGTAGCAAACTTAAGAGCATGCAGTCCTACCGTCACGAGAAAAACCCTGACCATGGTTGCCGTAAGCAGACGAGTCTAAGTAAGGAGGGAAGTATACATCAAAACAGAATACAACATTTGGCTAACGGAGCGCGCTTTATTAGGAGAGAAATTCTTTTCGTTTGCGATAATGCAAATATCCGGTTTCTAACCATTTTTTTTTTTTTAGCGCCACATGAAACACAGCCCTTTCCTCCACCCCTAAAATGTAATAGAACATTCCGTTTCCAAGCCGACTTACCCCTGCTTTTAGGGTTACCATGGTTTTTCTCGTGACGTTAGGTCAGTACGTCAGTTTTCATATGAAGAGCTTATGAACTTCACATTTTATTTATAAGGAACTTGATAAAATTTTGGAGGAATAAATTAAACAAACGTAACAAATACATCAATTGTTTATAAATTGTAAAAAGTCATATTTTAATAAGGAACTTTATTCTTGCTTATGATTGAGTCCTGAAAGTAAGAGACGTTTTTAATAACAAATAAATAGTATGTAAGATACATTTTCAAAGAGCAAATATTAGGACAAGTTAGAATTCACATTCGTGCAATAGGTTGCTTAGGTCATAATAGAATCAGTTTTACTTAAAAAATATTTGATGAAAATGACTTAAGAACTTTTTTTCGGAATCAACAAGAGTGATTCGGCAAAACTTCCTTGCATACTGTTCAAAAAATTCTATCCCTCTGCCCTCCCCCCACGCTATATAAAATTGCGGATCTGGGTAAAACTACAAATACCTTGCATGACATTGATAAGCAATAATTACCTAGTATAAATCAATATGAATGTAGCATTTTTACCGAAATCTGTTGTGAGATTGTATATTTTGGATACTTTTTGTCAATGGATTGACATCAAAATGTGACTCTAAATTACAGTGGCGGACACAAAATAACATATCGAATTTCATTAATTTACGCCAGTGTTTTCCAAAGTGTGGTACGCTTTTTCTCAGGAGTACAACTGAGGCGAAAGTTACAAGTGGGCTTGAAAAACTATTTCCTTGATTTAAACAAAAATATTAAATTGATAAGAGATCCGTTTAACATTAATAGAACATCCTTGCAAGAACATTTGATACATGCAGAGGAGCAATTGTTGGAATTGGCTTCAGACGGATTTTTGAAAATTAAACTTAGGGAGAGTACTTTAACTTTATTCTAGTTACAAATGCAACATGTGTATCCGGTCTTCACAGAAAAAGCTCTGAAATATATCTTGCCTTTTCCAATTTCATATTTATGTGAAGTTGCTTTTTCATCATTTGTAGGGATTGTCGAAAAAAAAGGAACAGATTATTGAACGTGGAACCGCATCTGAGATTAAAATTAACAAACAAGGAACCATATTATGACGATCTGCAATCTCATCACAAACAATTTCATCCTTCTCATTGATCCAAATAAATGTTACTTACAATATAACTTTTATTTACATTTTATTATGAATAATTTTAATTATCTTTTCTTATTATTTTGTGTATGTCACAAAAAAAAAAGGGAAAAATTATTATACATTTGATTTTTATTAAAATACTTTTTTTGACGAGTTTTACTCAGTGTTACGAAAATTATAGAAGGGGCCTACATATGTCAAATGTTTGGGAAACATTAATTTAAGCCATAGTGTTTAGGAATTATTGCATCTCCGAGCAGGAGAAAGTGTTCACTGACAGACAACACAGTTTGATTCCAAAATTTTAATGGAATCTGTATTTTAAATTCTAAATCCGATTACTTAATCTCATCAACCTAACGTTTTGTGTTTTGTTATTATCGAACCTTAACAGCTAGATAGACTTGCTTGTACTTGAACAGCTAAATAGACTAGCTTCCTGAGAACCAATTTCACTATTCAAAATTTGACAAAATTTTACATATTTGTTCATATTGAGTTCTCATATTCACAAATAGACCGACATAAAGCTAAGGGTTGTTTTTTTTTTTCAAACTCAAGAAGGTTTAAAACATAAAAATTCGTCCCAATCTAGGTTCCAAATTTTTTTCCATGATTCTATTACTTCCTCTGTACTTCGTATACATACGAAAAAGTTTTTTTTAAAATTGTGGCAATAAAATTAGTACAAAACAGATTGATAAATACACTTCCCATAAAATTAGAAATCCAACTGGTAACTTATTTTGGCGGTCTTACAAACCGGCTTTAAATTCTGGATGCCAAAATCACCAATCTCTTAGAAGTTCGATTGAAGAAGAAATGCGACAAAAATCACTGGAAAACTGAGATGTGGATTTTAATCTAAAGCCATTTGGAAAATTCAGGAAGCCAGCAGTTATTGAAGTTTGAGTCGAATTGAGTAATCGTAGAATGGAGTAAAAAGAGTGAGTGTAAAAGTGTTTTAACAGTATAAGCGACAAAAGGAATGATGTTGAAGATCAGGTAATTCAGGATAAAAGTAATTTGATGATGATATGGAATTAATTGATGTAGTTGATTTTTCAGATTAAAATGATGGTGAATTTTTTTATAATACAAAAATATTACATAAAAATATATTAAATTTTTTTTTCTCCCAAATGTTAGGCCTAAATTGTTGGATGATTCCTTATACTTATTAAAATATGATAAAAGCTCTAAAAAGTAGTTAGACCAAATAATGTGAATGAAACTTCAAGATATAGTTCGTAGAAAATGCTAATTTAAATGAGAAAATGGGAAATTAATACGTTCTTTATATTTAAAAAAATTCCCTGTATAATTTAAAAAATTTCTAAGAAATTATTTCCCATTTAAGTTTAACCGAAATGTAAGATAAAGTCCTAAAGTACAAAAAGTCCTATATAGATAATTGCACCTAAAACAGAAAATGATGTGGATCTTGAATATGAAGCACGAAAAGATGTCTTAAATTATCTAAAAGGAAATAGTTTTAAACTTTCTATTCTTTAAAACTTAAAAAAAAAAATGAAATTAAATTATTTTATTGAAATTCCGAACTTAAAATGTTGCTGCCAGCAACAAGTGTTACAATAAATAATTTCTCTGGTATAATGAGTAGTGACAAAAGACTGGAGGTTTATTTATGTATTTATTTATTCATTCTTATTTTATTTGTTGAAAATAGAATATATAATGCAAATTCTTTAATTTGATGGAAGAAAAACATCAATAAAGTTTTACATTAATCAAATTTATCAAATTTTTTTTTCAAATAGTTCATTTAAATTTCGTTGGTTTAAGCGTTTGAATCAGACTTAAAAAAACTACTTTTTTCCCTTATTCTCAAAAAGTTCTTATTATGAATACTGTCATAATTTTGTAAACTGAGTTCTTTTAATTAGTTTGAAATTCATTAAAGAAAATAATCCTAAAAAATATTTATCACTTGCATTTAATAATTTT
>JAPMOQ010006317.1:1541876-1585471 GCA_026543055.1 Argiope trifasciata | reverse complement strand
TAATATAAAACATAACTTTGTATGTATTATTAATTTAAACATATATTATTTATGATGGAAAAGGTTTTGTTTTTATTACTTGTTTTCACACTGTAAGGAAGTGTAGCAATACACGATCAAGTTTAAAAATAAACTTAATGCGAATTTTGACATTGTTTATGCCTCACGAGACGATCAGTGTTTGGAGGAAAGTTGTCAGTTTCAGGCTGAAATCGTTTTTTACCTCCTGTTATCTCCGTAGCTATCTAAAAAAATGATGATAATAATTATTATATAAAAGTGGAGCGAGCATGCTGCATAAAATAGTCTAAAACCCCATCAAATGTTTCAGAGCAAATTTGACTAGCTAAATATTGTTGCCTTACATTTATCTAAAGGGGACCAACGATGCTGTTGTGGGGGTTAGAGTGGCTACTTGTCCCTCCGCCCCCTAATAAATAAATTTTGTATTTCTAAATTCTAATAAAGAGAAAATGTTCCTTTTTTTTTGCTTGTAAATATCAAAGTTTTTGATACTCTATTGTTTCAAATTATATTAAATTTTTACTCCCTTCCCTTGCTTTCCTTAAAATCATCTTGTATTATTGCTAGCACATGAGTGCTATTCGCGCATTTCCCCGTTGTTTGAATATACGTACAAGGAAAAGAGTCTCCTCTCCCCGGATTTGTGTGGCAACGCTTTTGATGCAGAGGATTTTTGAAGTTTACATTTTTTTCTTTAATTAATACCTTTGTAGGAAGGCGGGTGAGGGATCCTTTATTATTTAAGAAATGTATTACTCTTTTCATCTTAGAAACTATTTCTTTTAATCCATCATAGTATTGCAAGCCAAATTGTGTCAAGAGAGTTAATTGTAAGTTACTATATAGATGCATTTCCATCCAAATTGTAACCTTATATATTTGAATCTTTCCTTTCATCCTTTTAAAAGTCATTACTAAATTTTTCCCTTTACATTGCATACCCTGACTATTCTTTTAAATGCTGCATAATGTTTATTGAGCATCTCATCTCCAAGATTCCACCCTCTTCTGGGAGATATGGATATTCTAAAAAAGTTTTTTTCCACCGCCACCTGACCAAACATCTCAAACCCCGCGGGCGGATGAAGTTGGAGGAGAAAAACAACCAGAAAAAGAAGAGAAAGAAATGAGAGAGCGCAGCCAAAGCAAACCCAAGACCCATCCAAGATGCAAAAGTCGAAAATCTTACTATTTCCCACACAGACCATGCAGATCTTACTCTCGATCCATTAGCAATGTATTTCCCCCGGTGACATAGAGTTGCCGGTTCGCAATACATCAAGACACACTCCCGTTTCTCCACGGGATTTTATGCACCGCTGGTGCGGCAAATAATGCTTCCAGAAGCACTGGGCCACCCCTCCACCCGACTTCTGCCAGTCGCCGTTTTTATTTGGATTTTTAAGTTCTTCCTTCGCTTTGATAGAGTGCCTCGTACGCGGTGTCGCAAAAACTTGGGGAATTCCGAGGTTTCGCCGGACTTTGGAAAAGTAATTTTTTATGAAACGCCCGCGCACGTTTGTGTGGCAGGCTTTCAGGACGATGATGCTGGGACTTTTGAACTAAACGGGGCTCTTTCGGTCTTGGAGTAATTTTTCTTCCACTTGCAGGTATCGAAATGTTAGTTCTTCGCTTGCATCTGAGGCCAGCCCATCCGTTTGGTCATCGCCTTGAAGGGGCGGTCCGTCATCTCGAAAACGGACAGTGCTATTGAAAAAAAATTTTGAAGTTGAACTGAAATCCATAAAAATGTACTCCAAACGTTTGTCTATTTTCCTCGCTTGAAAATGATTTATCCTTATCTGACTAATATTTTCCAACCAAAAAGAAATGAAGAAATAAAATTAATATGTTTCTGATGTACTAAAATTAAAAGAAATTAATTTTTAAAAATACTGACTGTTTTCTTTTTGATTTACACATGTTATAACCAAAGTACAGAATTTGGGCTTCATAGAAGAAAATATAAACCGACCTCGCATTTCTTATGTCGATTGGAATCAAGATTCCATACTGATCTTCAATGTTGATGAAAGATGACACACTAATTATATTTGTCTAAAGTTGAACTTTTGTTTTTTGCATTCCTTTGTATGCGATTATTCAGTGCTGACAAACTAACTAATCAGTATATTTAGGAAGGGAGGGAATTGTAAATATCGGTATATCAAAGAAGGGAGGCATGCAATTATGTACAAAAACATGCGTCTCTCACTCTTTTTTTTCTTTTTAAGGTTTTAATTGTAAATGGAACTTCGAAAAACTATCATTGTACTGTCTCTATCTATTCATTTACCTTCGACAATGTAGAAAATTTGACCTAGAGTTCCCAAATTTAATAGAACTATGCTTTGGAGGGTGAAAATGTGAACCTTGGAAGGATGCGTCCGAAATTTTAACAAAACTATAATTTGAATGTTACACATTTTTTTGATAACAACTTTTGGAAATTTTATTTCTTAAAAGTAGTTTTTATACCACCTTAAAAGAACAATTGTATTAGTTACATACAATATTTGAAAGTTTTAAAAACTAGCTAGCTGCATTTGATGATCAATTGACCTATCTGGATTAATGATCGCTAAAATTTTTAGTTTGATATTTTGTGTAATTTGGTCTCGATTGCTTACTCGGCAAGATATTTTTAGTTTTGAATCTTCATATATACACTGATGGGGGAAAAAAAAAATCCCAACACCAAGAAAAAATTATTGTACAGTATTGAAATTTTAGGAATACATTTGTCTAGGTAACATATTTAATTGATTAAAGTTTCAAGATCACAGGTAGAGCCATTGGCGAGAAGAGCCATTTCAAATGTGAAATGTTGGTACATTAGTAACCGGTGTAACCGCCAGAATTTTGAATGCAAGCATGCAAACGTGCATGCATTGTGTCGTACAGGTGTCGGATATCAGTTTGTGGGATGGAGTTCCATGCCTGTTGCACTTGAGCGGTCAATGCAGGGACGGTTAATGCTGGTTGTGGATGACGCTGGAGTTGTCGTCCAAGGATGTCCCATACGTGCTCGATTGAAGAAAGATCTGGTGATCTAGCAGGCCAAGGCAACATGTCGACATTCTGTAGAGCATGTTGGGTTACAACAGCGATATGAGGGAGAGCGTTATCCTGTTGGAAAACACCCTCTTGAATACTGTTCATGAATGGCAACACAACAGGTTGTATCACTAGACTGACGAACAAATTTGCAGTCAGGGTGCGTGGGATAACCACGAGAGTGCTCCTGCTGTCATACGAAATTGCTCCCCAAACCATAACTCCAGGAGTAGGCCCTGTGTGTCTAGGCCGCAGACAGGTCACTAGCAGGCGTTCACCTGGCCTCCTTCTAACCAACAAACGGCTATCACTGCGACCAAGGCAGAACCGGCTTTCATCAGAAAACACAACAGATCTCTACTCTGTCCTCCAATGAGCTCTAGCTTGACACCACTCGCGTCGCAAACGGCAGTGGTTTGGAGTCAGTGGAAGGCACTGTACAGGGCGTCTGGCTCGGAGCTGTCCTTGAAGTAACCGATTTGTAACAGTTCGTTGTGTCACTGTGGTGCCAACTGCAGCTCGAATTTCAGCTGCAGACGCAGTACGATTAGCCATACGCCGAATACGACGGTCTTCCCTCTCAGTAGTACCACGTGGCGGCCCGGAACCTGGTCTTCTTGAGGCAGTACCTTCCCTTGACCACTGCCGCCAATACTCATGCACGTTGGATACATTCCTGCTAAGTCTTTCAGCAATATCGCGAAAAGAAAACCCACCTTCTCGTAGTCCTACAACACGACCTCGTTCAGACTCAGTGAGCTGTTGATAATGGCTTCTTCGTCTTCTCAGAGGCATCCTTGACTAACATTAACCCACTACGTCAAATCTCAACTGTAAATAACGATCACGAACCTTACAGCGCTTATTTAAAGCAAACCTCGTTTGCATGTTCATAGTGTCGCTTTGTAGCGTCACACTTACGCGCGTAGCTCGAAATTTGAATCGACGTCATCTTTCAGATGTATAAACACGCCTACCAAATTTCGTTTATCTAGCACAACTCCTTCCTAGTGTTGGGATTTTTTTTCCATCAGTGTATATATCTCGTATTTTTTAAGTATGTTAGAAGTTTCACATCATTATTATCATTACACTAAGCATTTGTCTAATTTCCTGCCATCTTCCCATTTAATCATGGTTATTAAAAACACTACTTTAAATTATATTTTCATTATAAGCATAGATCATTCCAACTGATTAGCTATGCTCGCTAAGTGACGAAATTAATAAGAGAAATCAGTTCATTTGTTGTGGATGAGATGTCTGTCAAGGTTTTATTTTGCGACATCTTTTGAAAACGGAGAGGGAGTGACCGACGTTTTTTGTTGACATATGTGTGAGGTAAGAGATTCATATGAGCAAATGTGAAACATTTCGTCGAAAGCACGACTTTCACCGTTTTTGGATTCAGACTTTGTCATTTTTAATTTTCTTTAATAATTCAAAAATGTTTTTAAATTTTAGGCACTTTTTGTATTAATTTATTGATTAATCATAATTAATTGTCGTTGTTTAAGTTTGGGAAAAACGTTTTATTTTAGGAGATGCAGGCGCCCTCCCCCATAAGCCTCTACTGTCTCTGTATGAGATGAAAATTGATTATAGCGATTCTGTGATTGTTGTTAGAGGATACTGTCATGGCCCCTCCCCCCATAGAAAATGTTCAATAAAATAATGTTTTGTGGTTTCTCCTTAAAGATAGGAGGGGATATAGTCTCCTCAAAAATAGAGATTAAGCGATCATCAACGACACATTTAGAGCCATAACCTTTCATATGATATAAAAATTGACGAAATAAGTGCAGTTTTTCAGACCAGTTCTTTGGCTTTGCCAGTTGCTTTAAATACAAATTTTCAAAAATCTAAATAGAAAAATATAGTTTTTGACTGAAAGAACAGTCAGGCAATCAAGAGGACAACATTGAATGGACATTTTATTTATTTTCATTTTAAGATGTGATCTTCGTTTACTTTGGATAAAACAGTTTATGAAATCTATGGTTTATGAAATCATAGCTAGAAAATTTCAAAATTGCTAAATCAAAGTACTGGAAGAGAAAGTAATTTTCAGTACTTTGAAAGTAGTTTTATAGATAGCAATAGAAAAAGGTCAGTGGTGCAGCGACTGGGGGACAAAGAAGGCAATAAATACTCCAAATGTCTGTCTTAACGGATATAGTTGTGATTCTGCCATTTGACCCATTGTAGTATCTCTCTCGACTGTTTTTTTGGTCGGGAACTTCCCGCAAACTGACAGTAAAATTGAGATCAAAGAGCCCCTAATAAACACAAATGGGCATAAAATGGGCTGGTACGGGTCTCCGGAACGAGGTTTAATGGGATGCCATTGAATTTAAGTATTAATGCGTTTATATAATTTTTGGTGTGAAATATCATGAATGGAAAAAATGTCAGGTCGGGTGCCCTCTGTGTTTACTGAAGCACTGATGCCGGTTGGCGTCGAAAAATTTATATCAAGTTTCGGGCGTTGGTTATTCACGCTACGTCATTGGAGAATGTTTATTTACTTTAAATTTTAAATATAGTCATATTTGACCACTCCAAATGAAGACGTCTTTTCATAGAAGTCTGCAAAAAATTTAGGAATCAGTCTTCTTATTTATTATTTCTGATATTGTTTATTTAACACTTCTGTTTATTGTATTTTATTTCTAAGCCTTTTTTGTCTATTAATTGTTTATGTATATTTTTTAAAATGTAGGAACATTGCAGTCTATGGTGATTACACAGTTTCAGAAGCTATGATAGAACAAGATGTCATGACCAGTCTGGTTACTCTGTTTGGAATGGTATGTCCATCTGTCTATTGGTTTCTAATATATATTAATTTTTACAGACTACCGTTTACCTTTAATGGTTTGTCAAGCGAGTTTTAATTTTTTAAAATTAGTGTTTTGATCTCGCATATGTTTTGTTTAGTTTCAGATATGGGAAACCGTTCATGCTATTTGGATATGTGTACTTATTTAACAAATATTGGGATGAAATGAAAGATGTGATGGAACAAATGTTCATTTTTAATCAAGCATTATATAAAAGCATTACAGAGGGTTCGAATTAAATCAAGCAGAGTGATTCAAAAAGAAAATGAATATCAAACTTAAAAGAGAATAGCTGAAAAAATGAAGAACCGAACAAAGAATGTTTGAAAAGTGGTTTTTAAAAATTTCTAGTAGTTTGAAGTTGTTAACATTTTGGAAGTTCCGAATCGGGTTAAATTTATTAAAAAGTGATTAGTTCGGACGTGAGAAGTGGATAAACTGCTTATGTTGATGCGTTGCTAGTTTTATGAAAATTAAAATTATATTCTTTTTGAAAGACTTTTTTAGTTATGGGAATTACTAAAAGTAGTAACATTGAAAAAAAAATAATTTTATATTTTTGTGATATTATTTAATTTTGCTAAGTAAAGAATGTTCGTTAGCATCTCTGGAATCATTTTCCCCTAAGGTCTTTTCATATGGTAAGTAGTATATTTTCAAACTCATTGCTGATAAACAAAATTTTTGTCAAAAAAAGGAAATATCAGAATGATATTTTTTAAATCTTAAAAATATAACGTTTTAGCTTAATACACGTAAAACCAATTTCAAAACAGAAATATTGCAATACCATTAATCTGAGATTTTTTAAAAGTGCGTCCTTATTTGATGGTGCAACCGAAATTATATTTGGGTAGTTTTGCTATGTAGTGTTGTATTCTATCTAAATAGATGGATTTTAATCTAGGTTATGAGTGAAAGTCTTTTTATAAAGTCTCTATACACCTTTATATATGTAAAAAAAATGTACCTTGAAAACTATTGCCAGTATCATCATTGGAGCAAGTTTAATGCCCTTGCATAATTTATTTCTCTGTTGCTAAAACAGTTGGCTGATGAGCATTTTTATCATGGAATACAATATGTAGGTTTAAAATTCTATTTTGAGTACAACAATTTTTTGATTTGTGGTCAACAATCATCGGTATAGTTGCTGATCATAAAAGCTAAAATATGCAGAGAGAAGAGCTTGAACCAACCTAAGCATGGTGAAATTTCAACCATTTTTATATAAAGTTGCCGTCACATTTTTTATGGCAGAGTATGTTTGTTCAAATTTGGTTGAGGTTTTACATATGCAAAGTTAAAGAAAAGTTTATGATAAAAATTTTATGAGCCATACAAGAGGTAGAGTTGTTCAAATACTTCCAACACAGTCGTTAAAGTATTGAAAGGAATTCCATCCAAAATCATAATAAATATCAAAACATCCAAGATGTACGTAAGCTGTGACTGAAAGCTAACGAAACTCACCATTTTTGAATCATTTAAAGAGAGCAATTTTAGTTACGTCCCGGTTCAACCCACCCGTTCTGATTGAATATTTGGGTTTCTTTTACCAGTTTATATCATGATTGCTGTTTGCAGATAATGGGTTTGTGGCTGTAATTCAATGATTCTGAATACTCATAAGGATTAAGCAAATTTTAAATTCAACTTTCTCTGTAATAAGGGATATAACACAATACAATATTTTACACAACACGGTATAGACATTTTTCAGAGCTCAGCTGAAGTGGCAAAACGTGTGTCTTTGAGTATAAGAAATGATTTAAGGCAATTTAACCAGGAATCTTCATTTATTATAATTTAATCTTGACTAAAGGTCGGAAATCCCGACATTGTTTGATCCTCGTATAAGAAATTTGAAATAAACAAATGCTCTAAAATCTTTATCAGTACAAAACAAGCACCAAAGATCAGGAGACTCCGCAGTTTCAAGCCATGTAAATATTATTCTGCTTGCTTTAGTATGGGGATATGTACTACATTAAAATTCTTCGTTTTGCTTATAGATTGTTTTTAAAAAATCTTTTTGAATAGGGAAAAGGCATTACATTTCGGAAGCAACAATGCAAAAAGTTGTGCAAAAAATCACGCAAAAAGATCTCATAACTTTTTACTGAATAAATGCTGTGATTTTAAAAGCACTATGAAAATTCGTGGGGGAATCTTTTATTGTCTACATCAAAACTGAGTTTTTTCTTTTTCTTTCAGACCTAGCTGTGTTAGCGCTAATAATACAATGATATATATATTTATTAATTTTGTAAAATAATAATAAATAAATAATTTAGGAAATTCTATAAGTAAAGCGAATTAAAAATTTTAAAATATTAATTTTTGATTAATAGGATTAATGTCTAATGTAAACAGAAAACGATGCTAGACAAATTGTACAAAATTTAAAAAGGAATGAGACATCAAATGAGTTTTGATGTATGGAAGATAATTATATTATTAAAGAAAGTACGAAGCAAAAATAATTTGATTTTAATAAGTAAAAGAATTATTTTTATCGTTACGAGATGCATTGGCACTATACACAAGGAATTCGAAATTCGAACTGCTGTTTGCCGGTTAACGTTTATTATAAAAGCTTAAATTGACCGCATTAATTATTTAAAAACATTCTACCCAAAGTTCTAATCCCAAGAACATAAGCGCTCAAATAAAACGATTTATTCTTCTAAAAAAAAAGGCAAGAGAGTGAGCATTTTTTTAATATTCTTGAATATCTTGAAGTGTGTTCTTTTGTTGAATTGCAGAGTTTAAATATATGGGTTGAAGATATTTGAATTTTAAGTAAATTACTTTTTGTTTGCCACAATTTATTTCCAGCCGAAACAATAAATCCATAACGCAGCAAATATCTGTAATTTCGAAGGAAAATATTTGCATCTGAAAGATAAGGACTTTATATGACTCGCCCTCCCCCCATGGCGAATAAGCTCCTGATTAAAACGTTCATTCTTGTAGACGGAGGAATCTATTCAACTTTGTAAGCCCCATTTCTCATCAGAATTGCATGCCGAATGTCCTTTTCTTTTAAAATCGGAATAAAAGTTTCAATCTAAGCCCCCCTATTCCCCCCCTCTTTTCTCTTTGTCCTCCCCCCCCCAACATCCTGAGAGGATCACATTATTCTGGAAGGAGGCGAAACTTCATTTGCTTATTCAGGTCGAACTCTTGCCTTCCTGTCCAGCGGGAATCCGGCCGATAGGAGAAAAGAAACCCTTCCGGCCATTTTTGCGAAAAAGTCAGGTACATTTATACACATCGCTTTCTGCTCGCTATTCATGCAAATGCAGGGGCCGGTCCCCAGAGCGCCCCTGTCGTGCTCCCTCTTCGAACAGAACTGAAAGGGAGGGGGCCAAGAAAGCGTCTGCCGCGGGCGATAAGAAAAGACGGGTAAAGGGGGGAGGGCAGTGGAAGAAGATGAAACCGAAAAGGAAGACCCTGGGAGAGGGAGGAGGGCGACTTGAATTTTACATAGGGCCCGCCTCCACGTCAGACCCAGTTATGATTTGCCTGCGGTGTCCTTGGGGCGCACAGGGCCGACGTCATTTTTCTCCATTCCTTCTTCATATCCTCAATCCATCCCAGAGCTTCTTCTGCATATTGCGGCGCGTTCGGTTATTTCGATGATGACTGCACGGCCGCCCCAGTTCCCTGGGGAAGCCCCTTCCTTCGAGGGATTTCGACTCTCATTTCCCATCTTCCCCGTTCTTTCTTTCTTTTTTGCTCTTCGTCTTTCTTTGCATATACATGTATATGCGTACGTTCTAAAAGCGCCCCCCCCCTATATGTGCGTGTGTGACAATGAAGAATAACGAGAAAACTATGGCCGCCGAGACCGGAGTTTAATGAGCTGGTCCTTCCCGGGGGATCGCGGGAGGGCATTAAGCCCCTGCACGAATTAAAGTCGCGCGCGCTCTCCGGTTCGTGCGCCCTTTCCAATTCGGTCCGGAGAAGGGAAGAAAAAGAAGCAAGCAGAAGAAAAAGGGAGAGAGCGAGCGAGCACAAAATGAGCTTCGGGACCGATGCCGGGGCGCACCGGATTACCGGCTGGAGAGAGCCATGCAAATGAAAAGAAGCCCCACGGGATGAGCGGCCATTAAAGATTTATGCGTGCGCGCCGCAGACGCAAAACCCATTGATTGACGGCGCTTCCTTGCTTTTGAAGGTATTAAAAAGGCGACCCCCCAAGAGGATGCTCGCCGCTTTTCCTCGGCAACAAATTTTAACTAGGAACTTACTTTTTGCTGCCTCCTCCTTACTGCGAGAAAAAGGACCAACCCCTTTTGTCTGTTGGAAGGACTAGGAGTCTAAACGGCGTGTTAATGTGGCTGTAAAAATTATAGGGAGGGTTTTCGAATGAGATGGCGTATCGTGCTGCGAGATGGAGTTCGAGATACCCTTCTTTCTCTGAAATCGAATATCTTTCTGGGAGGTTATTTATTTAATCCCAGCTTGTGAAATGGGCTTCTACCCGGTGGGTAAGCTTCGAAACGAAAGAGTGACAGAGGGAACAAAAATATCCACACTTAAGTTTTGTATTATTAGTTTTCTTTGAAAGAACAAAAGTTAGCAGTTTAAGAAAAACATTTATTCCTAAAATCCTTTATTCCCTAAGAATAATAACTATAAAAATTAAAAACGCGTTATGGAAAAAAATAAATAAAAGCCAATAGAACAACTCGGGTAACAGAAAACTCATGAAGAAATACTTTAAAATTTAAGTCTACAAATTTAAAATTGGATTTGCATCTTTGATCCGATGTACTGTATCAAGACAGTGCTTTAAGCTTAACTTTGTTTGCCTATATTTTATTTTTAAAATTCACTCTTAATTATATATCAGTAGTAATTTTTTTAGCAAAAAAGTATATTTAATATCATCCCAATGCGTATGAGTAAAAATGCAGTCTTTGAAACAGTGAAATAAGTTGTAAACTGATTGTAAGTTGATTGACACTACCAAGAAACTTTCATTTCTTATTTATATATAAATTTTAAAGTGACGATAAATTGGTTTTCCTCCACAATACATACCTGTTAGTTATTCAAATCAAATAGGTTGATCCCAGAGGAGTATTATTATTATGGTTTGATCATTTTGAAACCGTTAAGATTGATGTGCTTCCTGATCGATTGCGATTGGTTGTTATATTTGTACATTTAAATAAAAAGAATTGGCATTGACTTAACTTAAGCTATATACACTGCAAGATGCATTTTAGTACATTAAAGAATTTATTTTTTATTCTGTCTGGTGTTTTCATTCTATTCTTATTGTCGTGACTGAACCAATATGGTTATGTTTATAATTCTTTAATGTACTAAATTGTCGGCATCTTGCAGAGTATACAGCTAACGTTAAGTTGGTGCCAGTTCTCTTCATTTAAAAGCACAAATAGAACAACCAATTATAATTAATCGGGAAGTACATCAATCTTCCGGTTTCAAAACCAGTAAGGTTACTTATAGGGGATCTTCCTATTTGACTTATATATCCAACAGTACCAATTATTTATGAAAAATTGAACCGTAAAAATGTTTATTAATTTTTAATTGATAGTCGATCAATTTCTGAAAAAGCATTTTTTTAGTTAGTATCTACTATTCACAAAGCGTTTCCATGCCAAATTTGGATTGCTTTGAGTGCAGTTAACTGCTCTGTGGATTGTTTTTACATCGTGCATGGTGTGATTTACTGATTGTATAATCTGTAAATTACATCTATAAACATTAGCATGTTAGAAATTAAAATGCTTCGGGAATATCATAGTACAATTCCTCATATATCATATCGGTTAATATATTTTTCTACAGAATTCTGTAAAAGAAAATTTTGAATCTCCATAGAAACGTCTTAACTCAGTAATTATAAATTTCGAAACCAAAAAGCTGGGAAAATAAAGCAAAAAGAAAAAAAAAACTTATTCTGAAATTATAATTCAAGTATCACAATAATTCGTTGATTGCAGTCAGGATGCAAATTAAAGTACTCTCCCGAATATCCGGTTCGCGTCTCTTCGGCCTAGTTTCCTTTATCGTAATCAACTAACGAAGGCATTGCATTGGCAACATTACCAAGGCATTGAATGCGAGCGACTCTCCTAATATGTGTGCAAATTATAAATTGTGACAGGAAAAGAGCAGCCTGCTGCTTGTTGTTTATTGTTTCATCAGTGTGTAACGGACCTTAATTGTTTGCCGCAGTTCCTGAATATAACTGCTCATTATGTATAAGATTCATAAACCATTCTTGTGGCATGCGTAATGTTTTTTTAAAATACAAAACCACAGTGAAATTATAAAATTCATTTTAAAATGGGAACAGTTTACATCCTTTAACTTACTTTCTCTCTAATAAATTCCTGCTGTGTAGAAAAAACATGAATAAACTACTAATATAGAACCTTCTCTTTCAACTCAATACGTTACTGGCAACTGCTTCTATATTTAACCGGGCCGCAGCTGCGAATGTGACATTAAAATAAATGAAGGGTTTAGTATACTATAAGAAGCAAGAAAATGCATTTTCTGAGAGTGAGTTTTAGTAAAAAACTTTTTTATCTTCTGGTATTAGTGGGTAAAGAAATGAGTGTATGGAACTCCGCCCCTACGATAGGCCGGATACTCGGGAGTATACTATAAATATGATTTGTGAGAAAAATAATCGAGTGCAGGACATGTTAACAATTGACATTTAAATTCAAATTCTACATCATTTTTTAGAATTCATAATTATTTTTTTATGATGTTTGTGTTTTTCAGATGTTTCTATATTTCACAAATTTCTTTGCATGATTTAAAAAAACAAAAACAAATTTGAACTACTCTGTGAACTACTTTCGGCCATTTGCGTTTGGCGTTTTCGATACAAAATTGAATGAAAAACGTTGTATTAAAGTCAACCACAGTGAACGATTGAACTCGAATCTGATTTTAAATTAATGCATGACACGTGTCAGTAGCCATTTTTATTCAATTTTTAATAAAAAATTATTTTGATAACTCATAGTTTAATTAATACATGTGAGGTAATGCAGAAACTACAAGAATAAAAGCAAGCCATTTTCAGAATGTTATTCACCAAGTACCCCCACCCCTTATTCTGTCTAAAGCGTTTTGAATAGCACTGGAGAATCTGTATCCAGCATTTCTCTTTTTATCCCTTTCGCAGTCTACAAAACTCATCGAAACAGCAATTTCGAAGGATTTCACTTTTTCCCCTGCCGCCGGCGTCTAAATGAATGGAATCCTAATCAGCATATTAGAGTGTGATTTTCTGTGATTTTTGTTGTTTAATTCTTAGAGTGCATTTAATACAAAGGTACGCGGAAACCTAATTTGTATTTTGGACGCCTTTTTTTTCTGATCTAATTAAAATTAAAAAAATGACCCAGAATTAAAATTGTAATTACAAACTCACCAACTTTCAGATAAGTCATTATGTTTTTGAACTATCGCGTTTCCGTACTTGTAAAGGTTATAGACCAGGGGTCGGCAACCTATTAAAATAGATGAGCCAAAAGCAACAATTAAAAAAAAGATCCAGTTTTTAAAGAGCCACTAAAATTTTTCGTTTTAATATTATAATATTTGCTTATATATATTTGATTTAAAATAAACCGATTTAAAAACGGAATAATCTATCTTCATATAAAAACTCAAATACAGATAATTATATCAGTGGGAGCATTGGCTTTGCAACCTTTTGATAGTTTGATTAAACCTTTTATATAGCCTGTTGCTTTAAGTTTCAAGTATGACTCCAAATTTTTATTTGTTAGCTGACTACTAAATTTACTTTTTGTTATATTCATACAAGAGCATTCTTGCTGACACAAATATGTCGAATCGGAGATGGTCAGCATTTTGTAACCTCACTGTAGCATTCTGGAAGACTATTCCATGCTTCTAATATGAGGGATGAAATGAGGATGAAAATATTTTTACTATTGATATTTAACCAGACTCCATATTTTAAACAAATATTTTTTTTTCTGTTATAATATAGGGTGGTTATAATTAAAGCGACTCTCTATAACCCGTTCTATCAATAGGATTTTGCTGGAAACATATGAACTCCCGTTTTTCTTTGAAATTCTCACTTCTCAAGGGTTTAAAACGGTCTTTGGCACAAGTGCACAGCACAGTGAAATTCATCGACAAGCAGATCATTCCTGCTTTATAGGAGCGGCAATGTCTGCGGAGTGTAGGTTGGTCAAAGTGTCACCACTGTAGCTGGTGAAATGGGTGTATCAAAGAGTGTCATTTCGCAATTAAAGAAGGCCGCTGAAGGTAAAAATGCTTTACAAAAGCATGCCGGGGATTGGGGTGGTAGTTGCACCACGCATTTAGAGGATCGCTACGTAGCCCAAGTGGCAAAAATTAACATAAATTTAACTCCTTGCCAGATAGCGACAATTGCAATCGCTACAGGTATGCATGTTTTTGTAAGAACATGTCGCGGCAAGTAAATCAAGTTCGTGTGTATGCACGGAAGCCTGTTCGTGGCATTCCGCTTCAACCACACCATCGTCATAAGATATAGGCTGGTATACGGAACATGCCGGTTGGGATATCAAAAATTGGTCTAGAGTGATGCTTTCAGACGATTCTTTTTCATTGTGACAAATGATTCTGTCCATCAGTTACTGTTGAGAAAGCGTGGGACATGTAATGCACATAGTTTGTTAGTGAATGTGATTGATACGGCCCAGGCGTGATGGTGTGAGCAGGCATCATGCACAATGGCAGGACACCGCTCCACATCTTTGAGCGAGGAGGCGTTACATCGCAACAGTATTGCAGAGAGTTTATTATGGATCATTTTGTCTTTATAAGGGTACTATAAATCCAGATTTTTTGTTTATGGACGATAAGGCACTGCCTCACAGAAGCATTGAGCTATCGGACACATTGCAAAGTGAAAATATTGCCCTTATGCAATAGCTTGATTATTCATCCGACTTAAATCCCATTGAGCATGCATGGGATGCTCTTCATAGACGTGTTTTAGAAAGAACTATCCTTCCACGATCAGTGCAAGAGCTCAAAACCGCCTTGAAAGAGGAGTGAGACAATATCCCCCGAGAACTCCTCAAAAGTTTAGTGGAGAGCATAGAGAACAGATGCAAAATGGGCTTTAGTATCCGTGGTCATCACACATATTCCTAAGGTGCTCAAGTCTGCACCATTCTGACCTGAAGATCAATTTTGGTAGGGCTGTTTAAAAATCATCAAAGGAGCATCTTTTAATTTTTTAATTTTTTGATGTGTCGATATCTGCACCATTTTTCACTATAATAAATGCACATCCTCACTCCTAAATATGTACGTAGTTTCATTTCTTCAATCATTGTCTATACTTAATTATTCCGAAAAACGTAACTGTTCCTTAGCAATTGTCAAACATGTTTAACAAAATTATAACTATTTTGGATTGCTATAGAAATTTCCTGGGCAGTCTTCGTGTACTGCAATGCATTTCATTAGTCATAAACGGATGCAATGTTATTATGTTGATAGATACACTTATTTATTTCGTTATCCCATTAGCTGTTCTCAAGAAGAGCTTTCTGCGTGGTGGTTGGCTCTTGGCGCTTAATGGTTTTGCATTTAGGGCCCATTACCAATAGCAGGTTTAATCTGGCACTAAGGCAGGTTATTATGTGTTACGGCGGCATGATCATTCAGTTCGCTTTGTTTGGCAATCAGGCTGGAGTCAATTCCCTAGAGGTTTTCATTTGTTTTTTTTCTACCAAGTATATTGGTTGGAAATTTAAATCACTTTTATTGACTTCAGTCAGCGGTACAAATAAGCTTTTAAATAGAATTTTATTCATTTATTTTCAGTTACGAATGTATGTACCTTATCATAGATACTTCAACTTAAACAATTGTCGATCGTATTTTCTCCCAGAACTGTAAATCTGCATTGGATTTTTTTCCTTCATAATAACTGTCTTTGTATCAATTGTCTGTGTATCCTTGTGCATGTGTATTCTTTACTTTACCCATCAGAATTGTGGCAAGATAATAT
Organism: Argiope trifasciata; assembly: GCA_026543055.1. NCBI lineage: Eukaryota > Metazoa > Arthropoda > Arachnida > Araneae > Araneidae > Argiope > Argiope trifasciata. The sequence goes on along the minus strand of JAPMOQ010006317.1, from coordinate 1,569,490 downwards.
ATGGATTAAGCATTCATGGTTTTTCATAGAGCTATAATTATTCATGAATTTTTGATAAAAGATTCTACAAATACGACTCCAAAAGCTCTATATACATTAGTTCTGACATCAAGCGACTCTTTCTTTTTTCTGGTGGTGAAACTGATGTTTCATGATCTCTGTTTTGAATTACAACAAAGGAATATTTGGAATAAAACCTGAAGGATTTTTACGAAACAGAGCATTTAAGGCATGGTTTGAGAATCAGAGAAAAGTGTACAAACGTGAAGAGGAGATAAGTTTGAAAGAGCCACAGTAAATATTGAACAGTATATTGATATCTTTTATGACAATTTCCCTGATACTTTTTGATCACAATAGTATCAATAGTGCTGTGTTAAATTTTGGATCCAAACAATATGTTTGATTCCCTTACTACACAAAGGAACCAAACATAGATGTTTTTTGTGACGGGGAAAGAGAGCACATTTCCTTTGACTATTCTCCATGCCTCAGATACTTATCAAATGTGCTTTTAAAATTGTTTGAAAAAATGTTATTCATTTTCCTTATATTCTTTGCATTTGTTTCATATCCATTCCATCACATTAAAAAATTCTTTCAATTTAAATTTCAGTCTCCATGAATTCAAATACTCCAGTTTTAAGAAAAACAATCGCTCCAGATCTTACGCAAGAACACCCCACTATGCATTTGAATTTCAGTGAACTTTCTCACTCTGGGTTGGAGAAAAAAAAAAAAAAGCTAGAAAAGAGAGAAAGAAAAGACAAAAATTTCAATGTTGCGAAACGCCTGCGCTATCGATTCCGGGGCCGGGTAAAGTAGTCGTAAGTGAGATTCGATGTTGGGTTGTGTCTTAGGGACCCCCGAGACTGGATTTTAAAGCTCGGCCCACCCGGGCCAGGAACCGCAGATATGTGTTCGCCCGTCCTCCGGGTGATTCCCCAACCACGATCCCTCCGCCGCATACCAAAATGCATTTATTTTATTTTTTATATTTATTTTCGCCCAAAGTCCCTTGCTTTTCGAATCCATTAAATTGCGAAGAAAAGCAAGACGATGATTCCTGTGGATGGAAAGGGATGTTGGCTGTCCTAGTCTGGCTATTTATCGCGGTTTTGACTAAAATTCTCCGAACGAATTGATTAAAAACGCATTACCTTATTCTACCGCTAATTTTGTCCAGCTTGAGAGTAATTTTTTGGCTGATTGAGTACAGTCAAAATTTATGTAATTGCAAAAACAGATTTGATGTTGATTGACGCTGATCCGCTTAGGGTCAATCTAGTAGAAATGAATACAGTATACTCCCGAGTATCCGTTTCGAGACTATCTGGCTTCCGTACTATCCGGCCTAAATTTCTTTTATTTTAATTAAATGGCATCATTACAAAGACCCTGGAAGCGGGCTAAAATACAGAATCAATCGTCTATTAATTTTATTAATATTTAAGTAGCAAATCAAGACACCATTTTGTATTAAATGAGGTATTTTAGCGACTATCTTATTGAAAAATTTATCAGTTTATGTCAACGTACATAACATCATACAAAGATTGAGGAATTTGGTGGGAAGCATATTTACCATGGCCTTAGAAAGGGTTAAGAATTAAGCCTACGATTTACGTTAACGTTTTGTGTATGCTTTCTGCATTTAAGTTAGGCATTACAAATGTTATGAAGACAAATGTTCAAATGTGAAAAATTTATAACCATTAACTTATTTTTTTATCTTATAAATTCTTGAAACGTACAGTGCAGTATATAAACATATATAATTAGTACACAGCCTTCTATTTTAACTCGACACGTTACCGGTTACAACAGCCGCATTCACATTCTACGCAGCTTGAGATAAATGGAGGGCTTAGAACTCAATAAGAAGTGAGAAAAAACGTATGTCTTCTTGTGGGTAAAGAAGCGAGTTCACTGAGCTCCTGCCAATCCGGGTGTTTTGTTATCCGACCTACCTGTCCCCTAGATTAAGCTGGATATTTAGGAGTGCATTGTATAAAACGAAGAAACTATTTGTCATTAAAAGAATTATACGTTTGCTTCGTTTAGTTCGTCAACCTTAAAAATAATTATAAACTGATTGGGTATGATCAAAGCTTATGTAATTCAAAAAGAAATTTGATTCTTTTTTATTGGCGCTGGTCCTCTTTGAACCAACCTAGTATAAATGAGTATTAGGATAATTATGCCGTTGAAATAATTCTATATCTGTGAATAAAATCCAATAAATTTGATATTTTTCGTAAGTAGTGGTTTGTCTAACTTACACAAGATGTCCGAGAATTCTGAGACACAACAAGATTTTGTATGTATTTCGATGTCTTCATAACATTGGCTAGCATTCAGAACATCAAACGTCGGGGCGGTTTCGTACTAATAGGGTTTATTTCATGACATTGTTATATCTCTCAACGGATCTTGCTATGTATGATTTGACGATAATTTATTGAGAAATTTCGCTTAGTAATTGCCTACGTTTTAAAAAATTAACTCTCTTAGAATTTTCTCCATCTAGGATATGGAAAGGTTGTGTATTGGTAGAATTTAAAGCAGCACCTCGTAGCTGTCGTTCAATCTATCTCTCTTAAAAAACTTCAATTGTTTGTAGACTTCTACTACGCAATTAAATATTCGACTTATTGCGCAAATTCAGAAGATCTCGTATTAAGATTTACCAGCGGGTGACCGAGCTCCGCTCGGAGAAAACAGGTATCGAAGCTAACTCGAAGATTTAAATTTTCAATTGTGATTTATCAAAACAATACATGCCATAAGAAAATTTGTGAAACCATTGGTGAAAAGATAACCGGTTAAAGTGCACCATTGTAAACTATTCTAAACAAAGTTAGAGTTTGGAAAGGGAACTATTCTATACAAAGGTAAAGATTGAAGTGTGTTGAAGTTCAATATTTTTGACAAATTTATTTAGAAAAACCAAACATATATACATACATAAGAAACATATTATAAACCTATAACAGCATAAACATAAAACTTTATTAGTTCGCCATATTGGCTATAGATGGCAGCACGTTACCGCTTGAAAATTTAATTAGCCATTATGGCGAACTAATAAAGTTTGAAAATATCCTATCTGTAACTCCGAACTGCTCGACCGTAGCGCTTCAAAACCGGCGCCAATCGATTCCTATGTGGCCAAAAACCCCAGACCCCCAATTTTACCGGAGTTTATTAATTCTGGGGCGATTTTCGACTTGGCAACCATTCCTCGTATTATAGTATTAGATAGATAGATTGTTCAGAAATTTTAGTATACGTAATTAATGGCACTTCTATTGTATACTTGTATTTTATAGCCTTTGTGTCCATAATTTTATAATCTGTCCAAAATTTCCAAGATATATTGTATATCATTTCATAGTTTTTTTTTTATATTTAAAGTTACAACTAGAGCACTCAAAGGGTTTGTTACCGGAAATGGGCAAATGTAATTTTGAATGTTCCAAGTACAATCTTAGGAGGCACCACAGAGACAAAACATTTACGTATTTATTTCATGTTTTAAAGATAAATATGGTGAAGTGTAAAAATACTGCCATGTCTTGAGAACTATATACATTTGTGTACGCCCCACCGATTTTATTTAAGAGGGATATATAATTTTTCAGTTATCATTATCCTGATACGATAATGCCAACATTCATAAATATATTTGTCGTCCAGTAGTACATTTACATTCTTATATGTGCCATTGAAATAACAATAAATATCCCGAAAATCATTCATCTAATTAAATAAACCCATTTATCAAAGGATTATAAATTGCAACAAGCTTTGTACTTTGTCTGAAGAAGTAGTTCAGGAAACTTAACCAATCACAGCTCAAATTTTCGGCATGCTCGTGAAAATCTGAGTATTCAATGATAAGTGTGGAATATTTCCATACTTGGCACAAATGATAGCTTTTTAGCAATAACATTTTTGTACCTGAGCTTGGAAGTTTTTCTTGTAAAGTAATACATTTATAAGATCCTATCCTATGACGCGTTTAAAATTATAAGCGGAATCTTAATGAATTCCAAATGCGGTTTCGAACATGAGAAAAATACATGACATATAGTCATGTTTAGTAGCCTTAGTTTTTTTAAAAAAATTGTGTGCACATGTGTGGGTGAAATCGCGTGATCTTTAAATGGGAAGACACCTGTACAGATAAACTTAAAAAGAAAAGCTTACAAAATAATTACAAAATTTTATCCAAATCGTTCGAATTGTTTCTAAGATACGTGTAATAAATTTGTATGTGTGTGTAATGATATTTTTAAATCTGCTTTCAATTTTAATTGATTTCCAAAGTTTTAACTTCATTCTTAAATCTAATACTATAATACGAGGAATGGTTGCCAAGTCGAAAATCGACCCAGAATTAATAAACTCCGGTAAACTTGGGGGTCTGGGGTTTTTGGCCACGAGGAATCGATTGGCGCCGGTTTTGAAGCGCTACGGTCGAGCAGTTCGGAGTTACAGATAGGATATTTTCAAACTTTATTAGTTCGCCATAATGGCTAATTAAATTTTCAAGCGGTAACGTGCTGCCATCTATAGCCAATATGGCAAACTAATAAAGTTTTATGTTTATGCTGTTATAGGTTTATAATATGTTTCTTATGTATGTATATATGTTTGGTTTTTCTAAATAAATTTGTCAAAAATATTGAACTTCAACACACTTCAATCTTTACCTTTACTTTACCTTTGTATAGAATAGTTCCCTTTCCAAACTCTAACTTTGTTTAGAATAGTTTACAATGGTGCACTTTAACCGGTTATCTTTTCACCAATGGTTTCACAAATTTTCTTATGGCATGTATTGTTTTGATAAATCACAATTGAAAATTTAAATCTTTGAGTTAGCTTCGATACCTGTTTTCTCCGAGCGGAGCTCAGTCACCCGCTGGTATCTTCTTATTTCCTGGTCCCATTCCACTCTTTGTATTTATTTAATTCAACTGAAGCTTTGTAAAAATGCTTAGGTCGACGGTTCACACGGTGAAAAGATAAAATGTTGCTTATCTAAACAAATTCTTTTGAAGGATCCCTATTACCTTACCGTATTCGACGCTTGTCAGAAATCCCAATCAAAATCTCACAGTATATAACAGGGATACATTTTAATTTAGCTTTTTTTTTCCTTTCTTTTCTTTTCTTTTTTTTTTTTTCGTTTTGTGTCGTCTTGTGTTGTGCACGTCGATTCTCTTGTATCTAATGCGCGACTCCCGGGATTTAATAAAGAGAACTTGAAAATCAAAGTGTTTTTTCTGTCTTCGGCCTCGACTATACTTCATAAATAATGTTAACACGTATATATATATATATATACAGAGTGTTCCAAATTAAAGTTACCCTATTCAAAGCTACATACCGCCGTAACTATTCATCCTAAAATTCTGAAATTTTGGGTACGCCATAATGAATGAAAGATGGGATGGGAAAGTCATTTTGATAAAAAAAAATTTAGCTCCAAATTTCACTACTAGAGGGCGTATTCATGTAAATGGGGTCTGGCCTACGCGATAGATTCTGAACCGTCGCCAATAACCCAATGCGCAGCTCTAGTGCGATGTCGATTTAACTAACCAAACATTTAAAACTACGGCATATGCAAATGTTGCAACGCCACTTATAACAGCTACCCCGTATAAAAGGGAATGCAATCTTTAAAAACTTCATGCGAGTGTGTTCGCGACTCAAAATGACTTTAAGTTTGCAATGTCACGCTTTATTAATCAAACTGTTTTATCAAAACCACGATTCATCACCAGCAGCCTAAGGAAATTTCGAACTTTGAAGGATCTTCGAACAAGTCCAATGACGTCTCAAGGGTTAAAGAAAATGATTACGAAATTTGAAAAAACTGGATCGTTGGGTGTTCGTCCTGGACAAGGAGGAAAATCAGTTCCTTCAGAAGTCGTTGAGGAGGTTGAACTTCATGTGGATGAGGACAAAGCTTCAAACTTCATGGCTAGCAGTAGTGTGCGCCATGTCGCAACAGTGTTGGATAGGCCACGTTCCACTATGCATAGGATCTTCAGGAATATCCTACAATGTTATCAATACAAATGTCATTTGTTCATCAGTTGCATTCACAAAATTTTGACGCACGATTAACGTTCTCACTGCAGTTTCTTGCTCTGTGTGAGGTCGGTTCTGAATGGTCTTGGAACATTTTGTGGTCCGATGAAGATCATTTCCATTTAGACGACTCGGTGAATACGAATCACTGCCGATTTTGGGCTACAGAACATCCCGCTCTATCCTAGATGTTCCGTTACATTCACCGAAAGTAACTGTATGGTGTGGATTTAATGCTTCTTTTATTCTGGAGCCCTTCTTCGACGAACAAACTCCATCAGGTGCAGTGACATGCACTATTACGAAAGAGCGATATGCATCGATGTTGGAGAATGCAGCTGTTCTGGCTCTACAATCAGGCCAATGTCTTGACTGAACGCTTTTTATGCAGGATGGTGCGACTACACACACTGCAAATGGTGTAAAAAATATTCTGAAAACGCATTTTACAGAAGAAAGAGAAATAAGCCGCCACTTCAATAATGCTTGGCCTACCCGATCCCCAGACCTTAATCCATGCGATTTTTTTGCTCTGGGGATATTTGAAAGGTCTAGTTGGCCGTGACAACCCGAGAACGTTGCCTGATCTTAAAGCCAGTATTTGCTGCCAAGTGTTCAATATTTCAAAGCAGACACTACGCTCTACTGTTGAACATGCCATTTTCAGATTTCAGAGGGTAGCTGATAATGGTGGCCATCATATCGAATATGACTTGGATTAATTCCAAGCTAATCTGTAATTCTTGTAATAAAATAGTTGATAATACGCCCTCTTGTGGCGACATTTGGAACTAAAATTGTTTTTAGCAAAACTTTCCCATCCTTTCATTAAGGCATACCAAAATTTCAGAATTTTCGGATGAATAGTTACGGTGATATGTAGCTCTGAATAAAGTAACTTTAATTTGGGACACCCTATATGTGCGTATATATATGTTATAAGAATTGCTCATTTAAAGTTATAAGATTTAAAACGTGCACTATGCGTTCCTTGAATTTGTATAATCTTAGCCGTGCTCGTATTTATCAAGTAAGAAAGCCAGAATTTAAAAGATTATCACCTTTCTTTCGCTATTCGCCGAATTTGGCGACCGTTTCTTGGCGTCTGTATTTTGCAACCCCTTGCTCAAACATTATTTTTTTATATATATAAAAAGAGAGAACTTATAAGGATAACAACCTTGAAAAGTGCTGAATAAATGTCCCGTCGGAAAGCGTCTGCGCCCACTACCACCCCTGCTGCCTCTCCGCGACGGCCATCCAGTAGGGGGTGAAAAAAATTCGAAAACGAAACTCCCTGGCGGAATCCCGAAAACCACCTTATAAAAGAAAAATGAAAAATAAAGAAAATAGAGTTTTGCTATGGGCTGTCCGATGCAATAATGTAAATATGGGATTAGCATCTGGAATCGGTTCTCTAAACATTCCGGTCGTGCGAGGACGAGCATTTTCCATTTGCGGAGCTTCCAAAAACAACTTCCGAGCTTCTTGAGGGACCACATTGAGTATTCCTGCGCCGAAATATTCTCTCCACCCTCACCCGCTGTTCCATCCACCTCCTCCCGTCCCTTGCCGGTGCACCCTTCAAAATAAAATTTCAAAGGCCTGCGGGCATTTCGCTGCTTGCTGTATTGCTTCTTAAAAGGTATTAAGATCGTTTAAAATCTAATTTCGCCTTCATTCTTTTTTTCTTGCTTTAGTTCTCTTGACTATAACCAAAACAGGTTTAAAATAAGCGTGTTTATTGTTGCTTATGTTTATAAATATATCAATAATTATGCATAAACAAAAATTAAATAGAAAGAATAAATATTCCGGCGTTAGAAGAATAAGCATAAGTTTTTACTTTCTTATGGAATCTGAATGGGTGGCAATAGGAAAAATAGGAAAACATTATGACGTACAAAAGAAATAAATACCTCAGAGAGGAGAAAAGTTGCTCTAAAAGTGCACTCGAAATGTAGTGTGTAAATGAAATAAGTGTTATATAGCCATTTTTATTCTTATTGCCGTGAAGAAAAATCACCATTCTTAATATATTAATTCGTGAGATTTTTTCGTACAATTTTTTTTCCAAGTTTGAACTTGAAACTTTTGTCCATGGTTTGGTGAATTATATTGATTTTTATACTTGCATTTACATAAAATTTCATGCTATTTTATATCGTTAAAAGCTATTCTTATGAACCATTGATAAAATTTTCTTACCAAAAAAAAAAAAATGCATATTTTTAAATATGCACTTTATGCAAGAAATTTCTTGGATAATAATTTCTTAATAAGCTCTGCAGCACTTGAAACAGAGAATAAGTTATTTATTCATTAAAAATATTTAATAGTTATTTTAGGGCTTCATAATGTGAAAAAAGTTGAAAATTTCGTCTTGCAAATCTGTTGATCCTCAATATACAAAAAAATGGATAAAAATATAGGTTTTTTTTTTCACTTCATAAAATAAATAATATATTTCTTAAGCTCAGCAAACTTAAGCAAATCAAATGATTTGCTCAAGTATAAGTATAATTGATTTGATTTAAGTATGCTTAAACTTCTAAACTATGAAATTTTTGCTTTCCACCTCTCTTTAGGGTAGGGTAGGGTAGGGTAGGGTGGGGTGGGTACAATTTTTAAACAAATTTTGTCATTTAAATGATTTAATTTGGTTTCATAGATGTTTTTTTAACCTATTTTTTTAATACTGATATTCAAAGTATGCCTGTATTTAAATATTAAAAAAAAAAAAAAAAAAACCCACCAAAACAAACAAAAACAAAAAAAAAAAACAATCGAACATATTCATATATCTTACACATTAAAAAAGAAATAAGTCTACTAAACTTTAAAAGTTAAAAGTAATGACATTTTTTTATAACCTGAACATTTCTGAACACCGTTATTCTATTTTATTAAGAAAAAAGATTTAAAAAACTTATTTAGAGTATGACATTGCTCTGTCATCATTTTTTGTGGTAGTTTTGTCAGTCTTACGTTGGTCAACCATTCCAGAATGCTTAGCTCTTAGCTTAATACGATTACAGCTAAAATTTCTAATTGAAGCGAGTGCAGGAGTAAGTTTAAACTTTCAATTCTATCTATGTCGACTCTTATTTGCTGTTGCACTTATAAAAATCAAATACAAACTTTTGGTCATGATGTGCTTCTACATCAATGAAGACAATTTTAGAAATGATTTATCCATCTAAATAAGCTAGGTTTTTGTTTAAGAAATATTGAAAAATATGAAAGATCTTGATTGTTAATCTTGCAAAAGTTGGCTTAAATTTTGGTAATGATAATTTTTTCATTGTTATTATCCTTTTTTGTTTTTGTCAAAACCAAAAAGACAATTTGTTTTACAATATCAGATATTGAACAAATATTATGAAAATACCGGAATAAATATTAAAATTAAAAATATGTACTTTTAAAATTAATTTTTCAAATTTTTTCATCAAAAACTATGCATTATTATAAAACAGAAAATAAAAATAATTCAAAAAAAAAAAAAGATTTACATATGCGCACATGTACAGAGGTGCTTATTATTATTTTGGCTAAAGTGCTTAATTTTTGTATCACTTTCCCGCTATGCGCACTGCATTAAACTAATGAAATTTAAAATATGCATGTAATACATGATTTTCATAATCTAGTTTGATTTGAATGGGAATTTTTACAACCACTACTAAGGGGGGCATTCTGCTACTACTCTGAACTAAGCACCATAATTATTGCAGTTATGGCGCTTCGTTCACATGTGCAATTTCTTAGGTCCGATTCGCGATCTAGGTCGATGGATTCTTAATATGTGAATATCTATTTTCAGTGATAATTGACTGTTTACGTAAAATTAATAATGTAAGATTATAAGGAGTTAGTCCTCATATTATTCATATTGTTATGCATTTGAATTATGTATATATTTAAATTCCAATAATTATTGTTTTATTTAAAAGAAAATTAGTATTTAAAATAAAAATGGTTTAATTCCATAAATTCTCTTGTTTTCAACATGCTATACGATACATAAAATAAAAATGGCACCATTCAGCAACAATTTAGCAACTCCTGGCTTTCTAAATATTGCATATTTCATTTGTCACTATCTAGCGTCCTGAATAAAATCAAGAACTCGTTCTTTTTTTTAAGGTTAGAAGTAAACCGTCTTTTACAAACGGTGTTATATGCTATTTTTACAGTTAGCTATTATTAGATTTGTTTCTTCTGATTTAATCATTGTCCCCCCCCCCTTTTTTTGTATTTTTAGTATAAGACTCCTTGGACTCCAGTTGCGGTTACCGAAAACAAAATCGATTCAAAACAGGAAATATTTTTAGAAGCTTGTAATTTATTGTGGAACTTGTGGTAAGTTTCTTCAATTCTTTCTGTTTATTGTTATTCATTGTCACAATTCTATTTTTTTAATGAAAATATAATTTTAAATTATAATTTTCAAATTTTGGATTACAGTACAGTATCAGATCTTAATACAGTCCAGCTAATTTAACAATTTATGTTTATTTCTTGAATCTTGGCAGTAAAAAAAATCAAACAATAACTGCAATTCTTTTTTCTTTTTTTTTTCTTTTTTCCTCTTTTTTATCCCCCCCACAACTCCAGTAAATGATCACTTAGATTTGTGAAAATAAATGTGTAATATATTTCTATCACTTCCAAGTTTGTATATATAATTACTTTCCCCCTTTTTTATGTTCCAATATTATGGGTCTGTGTGAATTAACACATTAATTTGTTAACCTTAGTGATGAATTTTTATGGGAAAAAAAGGAATAATGCGAACTCTTTTGTTTGGAGTATGAGGTTCTGTGGATGATAAACTATCTTGTGTTTATCATGAACAATATATGATGAGTACAATCCATTCAGAACCTATGTTTTCTAATTGTACTTAAATGGATGATTAACAACATATTTTAATAGGATTTTGATTGATTTGATCTGTTCCCGAAAATAAATATGACTATAGCAAAGAACTATTTATTCATATATAAAAGATCATCTGGTTTCTAAGATGAGCACAGTTCTTATTTTTTTATAAAGATCATAAGTGTCGATTCGAATACTTCCATCGTTATTCTTTTACGATTTGTTGGTCGATGAATTAAACACAAGTAGACCTCAGTTGAAAACAATAATGAATACGCTTATTAAACATGAAGACACTAATATAAGAACAACAAATATACAGCCGAGACGAACGCAGTCGCAATACAGAGCAACGCACTGCAACAAGCAGTAGCCCACAAGTAATAATCGGTAGTAATAACACCCACTTCACTCAAAACGGCTAATCAAAATTCAGCAGAAGGGAAATCTACGTAGTTTCGCTCTATAATTTCTCCCAACGTCTGCAATTTTCCACTTTTTTCTCGCTTTAGCTGTATCCATCTGCCGATGCACTATTACACGACTGGATACGCCTCACAGGACAATAAACACCTTGACTCAGTACACAACTCAGTTCAACAATCGCACGACACACAACGCTTATTCTTCGTTGAACTATTTCGCCATTGCTTCGTTATCCTTTCCACGACTCCATATGCGACTACGACTCGTTGATAGCTGAATCCAGTTTGAGACTGCCGGCCTTTTATAATTACCGAGAGGCGGGTTGAGAGTATTTGGACCAACCAGACGTGTTTCTGTTCCTATTGGCTGAATTGCTAAAATTTTGGGTTTAGTTTAGTTTAGTTATATTAACGTCCCGTTGCTAAAATTCTGGGAATTTCCTGTAATATCAGTTTTGTTACCAAATGATCGTCAAGCTTTGAGAATACTGCGCCACCAGATCAGCAGCCAACAGTAATCATAAGATCGTAAAGCGGTCTTTCCATTGATTGAACTAATCATGCTGGGAAGCAACATTACAGTTTTGTAGCAGTTTATTTAAGAAGGTTAGAAAACAAGATGCCACATAATAGATGAAAAGGTTAATCTGTATTTGTCAGAATATTGTTCAAGATATGGCTTATTGATATGCCACTTTTTTCTTCTGTCATCTGTTTGCTTCGCAGGCGGATCTCTACTTTTTCCAACCTTGGCATCATGTCTTCATCTGTCATGTTTCTATTGCAGTGTCAATAAATAGTTGTGAAAATCTAGCACGTGTTATATCCATTTTTTGCAATTGTTTTGTGGGATTCTACTCATCTAAAAGACGTGCACAAAATGACATAGTAGATCCGTTCATACAACAAGGATAAAAATTCGCATGGGAACAGTGGTTCACAACTGCAATTCGGAGTCGCTGCCGGACGTTTGAAACAATACAAAAGAAACGAAATCGTTACAGATCATTTTATTGATAACTAACCGCCTTTGGCGACCAGCTGGTCCGCCTGGAGATATGTGTTTTAAAATTTTGAATTAAATACTTACGTGCCTTGGTCTTCTTATAACTTCTCAGCCAAATATATGCAAACTTCGATAGACCCTTAACTCATACTATTATAGAAACCTCACGATTATCTGTTCATTGCACTATATATCACTCCGATTCTAGTATTTCATACTAAGACTAGTGTTTCATACACTATCCTTTTTAAAAATCTCCATAAGAAAAATCCAAAGGACATAGATCTGGTGATCGCGGTGGCCATACGATTGGTCCACCGTGACCTATCCAAGTAGCAGGAAAAGTAGCCTGCAGATGTGCTCTGACGTCTGTGCTGAAATGTACTGGGGCTCTGTCGTGTTGAAATCGGATGTATCGAGAAATAGACATCGGAACATCATTCAGTATTTCTGGCTGAACCTCTCTGAAGAATGTTAGATAAATCGAATCATTAAGTGTTTCTGGGAAAATGTACGGACCAAGTGAACAGTCTCCTGCAATGCCAGCCCACACGTTAACAGTACATTTGCTCAGCTCGTGTTGTATATTAACTCCGTCTACAGATGTCTGACCCTCTGTACCTGTAGAATTTTTTATCCTTGTTGTATAACGGATCCACCATGCCATTTGGTCTGCGAGTTTTTTTTAATTTTAAATAACCTGTATTAAATACTAATAATTAAGAAGCATTGATATGTAGAGGTGTGTTTTTTTATGTCAAACCAATATTACAGATGAAGATATTATTAATAAAATTGCAAAAAAGCATACAAAATGCATTTTTTAATAGTATTTATGTGCATTATGATGAATTGTTTAATGAATAATACTGATTTGTGGTTGTAAATTATTTTTTCACAAAGATTACAACAAAAACATAACTTTAGTATCATTATTAGTTGTTTGCTGATATAGCATAGATTAAATTTTTACTTGTAATTATGCTTACTTCTCTTTTAAAATTTCATTCGTAACATCATTATTCCTGAGAATGGAAATTTCGTAATTGTGTTATATCTAGTGAAATATTATCTCACAATTCAAAATGACAAAATATTCAGCATAAAATACTGTAACATTGTAATTTTTTAGACTTTACATCTTTATTTTTGAATTTTTCTGTCATATCAAAGTGATAACAAGCCCCCAAAAATATATTTAATGTAATTGCATCTCTTTTGAGTATAAATTTAGTAAGTATTATTGCAAGATAAAAACATGTTACTTGCTTAAAATCACATAATTATTTAATCTTGCCATGATCTTATCTTTTAGTTTATGATTAATTGATCTATAAAATAGAGGATTTGTACTCATTAAATCATCAGTAATTTTTTGTTTAAAAAGATACATCAATGTGTGATGTTTTGCATTTCATTAAAGAGAATTTTCTTTGCAAAGTGAAAATAGTGATATGGCAGTAAGAATATTCAATGAGAATGACCTTGTATCGATTTTGCTTCCATGTCTAAAAGTGGATGTCTTTGGTTTCAATGTACCTATAGCTGTTGGTGAGTAGTTTGTGTTTTGTTTAAAGCAGTCATTTTCAATTGCTACATTTCGAAAATAACTTTTTACAACTTCTATACTTTCAGCGAACTGCCTTCATACAGTCAGTGAAAACAACAAATATCTGAGGGACGTTTTAAGACAATCATCAGTAGACACAGAAATAAAGGGTTTAATGTCTTTATCGGGTAACAACCCAGAGGAGATTTTATTGAAGACATTAGCAGCAGGTAACTTTTTTACAAAAAAATGTATTGCCATAATTAGATTTAGACTTTACATTTCTTTGAAAAATTTTCTTCTTAATTTCTCTCCCCCCCCCTAGTTTGTTAAAACATAGATTTAAAAATAGATTATTCAAAAATGAAAATTGTTTTCAAAGACTTTGTTAAATAATTTTTTCCCATTTATATTAAAATAATAAAAAAATTTCCACACAGTCAGGTTTCAAGTTGCAGAGCTATTAAAATATATATGTAATGTATTACTTTATCAATACTGTTTTGAGTGACTTTGCTGAAGTTACAAGTACATAGAAATCCATAAGACAGCTTTAAAACAGTGCAATATATGTTCTTTCATGTTTTAGAACAGTTTATAGAAAAAGTTGTATGATATAAAAGAAATCAATTGTATTTGCTTTAAATTTCTTATATTTAAATCTCACTTTAAATTAGATGCATCAATTATTAGAAAAATATTCAAGATAATGTATGGATATATTGCTTAACTGTTCTCTTTAACTCCATTTGAGCTGTCAAAATTTAGTTATGGACAACAGTTTTCTTTTTCAAATCCTCAATTCTCTCTATTGCAATATCCAATTTTTAAAAATATGAAATGAGGGGAAAAAAAACATGAATCTGGAAACAAAGTTTGCCTTGAATTTTTTAAGCTGGATGTAATGTAATATTTATATTATAAATAAAATAAAAAATTTGTTTTAAATTTATTCTATTTCAGGGATAAAGCTTAATTTGTCCTCTAATCAACTTGATAGTTCCATGGTTGATACTACAGTCTTGGTTTTGGAAATTATAGCTTCAACTCTTGATAATCTGGTGGAACCTGTTTTAGAAGGGCTATCCAAATTGGTTGTAGATCATAAGGTAAAATATTGCTATGTTTTTTTATGTTTGTTCTTTTGCAAGAACAAATTGTCTGTTGTTGAATATTTCTGTTGGGCTTCAGTATTTTTATCTCCTTGTCAAAGAGATTAAGTTTTGTAAATAAAAGCATTTTCCCACCCTACAGGATAGAAAAAAGAATGCTGTCAATGAAGAAAATGACTTGGAAGATAAGGTATGGATTTGAGATAAATTATTATAGATTGTTATTATTTTATTCTTTAAATGTTTGCAGATTTAATAAGCCAATATGTTGACTCAAAAATATTGATTATTTTTTGTATAGCATGATAAAAATCGAATTCTTATCTAGATTTTCAGAATTATTTGAAATCATATGTAGTTTTGAATAATTTTCTTTGTGAAATATAGTTAATGTTTTATCATTCAATTTCAAATGTTTCTCATACTGTGGTTACTATCATAGCTTTAGTGATAATTTTGTGAAATCAAAAATGTTTTTGTTTTTTTAAATATATAATCTTGTTAGTTACCTTAGTAAATATCTCAAAATTTATAGTAATACTAAGATATAATGAATATTTACATTGTCTATTATTTTATAATTTTTGTTGTTGTAAAGATACCTAATAAATTTGACTTAAGAGTTACTTTGCATGAAATAAAAGAAATTTAGCCCTATAAACATTTAATTGTTTTAATGTAAGCAAGTGGGTATATGTGTTTAATATTTTTAATGTGCATTATAGTTTAATTCTTTTTTAAAAATATATTTATAAATTGGTATTTTATGTCTTTTTTGAAGAGAAGTTTGTCCAATATTCTAAATTACAGTTTTAATCAATTTTAGAATATTTTTCCTCATCAGAAATTCATAAATGTATAACTACTTTGTCTATAAATACTCTTGTATTTTCATGTGTAATTATTTTTGTGGTCTAATAAATCTGCAAATGCATTAAAAAAATTGCAATATCAAAAAGAAATTTACATCATTAGAAAATTACAATTTTACATCCTTCATCAGCACGAATACTTTTTTGGAATTTTTGTTAACTTGTCAATATTACTTAAGAGTGCAATGGGCTGCTAGCATAGGATTTAATATGTGATCTTTCCACCTATTTTGTAATTTAAAAAAAAATTAAAATTTGCACAAAGTTTATTAATGGCAGCTCTGTTTTTATACCCTATGCTAATACAATTCAAAACCCAAGTAACTAAGAGTAAAATGAAGCACTCGAATTTATCATTGTAGATTTGAATCAAATTTGTGATCAAATGCATGACCTGATATATAATAATTATATATAATATGTTTAATTAGCGTTAATTTCATTTTAGTGTGTTGCTGTAAATAAGACTCGAGAAAACATTGTTCACCTTCTGTCTGCAAAGCAAGCTGCCCTTGAAATACTGGGCAATCTCTTTGAAGATGAAGGTAATAGTTATATATTTGCTAATTGTATTAAATACCTTTATAAAATTTTTAAAACTCATGAAAAAAAATTACATAGTGAGGGAAAAAATAAGATTTTAAAACAATTTCTTATAAATAAATTTACCGAGTGAATTAAATCTTGTTTTTTTGTTTGAAAATTCTTGATGATTAGTTTTTAAAAACCTTTTTTCATAATTTTCATCAATTTGTTAACTAATAATAAAGAATTTGTGCTAACAAATCAGTGAAAAAACTTCTTTAAAACTATCTATAATTAACAGTTAAAATTTGTAAAAGTCTGGGAAAATTCTCAGTGTATAAATTTGAATATGTATTCAGTAGTTAATTTTTATTAAGAATTTTTTCAAATATTTATCTGTTAATTTTAATTAGAATGTTTTTCACTTAGATGATGAAGCATGGGAAGATATTTCAAGTTCTGATTCAGAAGAAATATTATTGGATACAGGTGGCATGGAGATTGATGAAGGTATTTCTGCTAATGAGGTAATTATTGTTTTAACAAACCATTTTGAAGAATGTAATTGTCATAAGAATTTTAATAAATCTGCAGTTCGTTTTATGTTAAAATTGTTTATTTTAGCTTGAACTTGCATTTCCACCTGAAGTACATCAAATCATAGTCAATGGGAACATTTGGGAAAAAGTTGCTCAACAAATTTTATATCCATCTGATGAAATAATACAAATTTTACAGTCTCATTCCAAAACAAAAGATTGTTTAAAAAGGTACATTGTTCTTGTAATATAAATTCTTAACTATTTTGTTACATCATTTGTTTAGTTATAACCACATCAAGTTCACTGTGGTTATTTGCAATTTCATTGCAATTATAGGATAAATGACTGATATTTTAAATGTTCAACAAAATACTGTTTAGCATTTGAACTATTTAATTAAAAAGGAAAGGCTTTAGAGTAAATTGCATTTTGTGGAAATATATCTAAAGTGTAGTTAATTAAACAGAAAAAAAAATTCATTTCAATATTGTCTATCACTTAAAATTATCTTCATTTAACATGTATTTTAATAAGGGTTGTTTTTAGTACCTCTTCCATTCTCTCACCTTTGCAGCACTAGATTTTTCTGTTTTTCAGAAGTGTGTGATATGATTGCGTTTAATATCTCAAGTTTCAGAAATTTAAACTTCATATTTAAAATATATTTATTCACTAAACTCAACCAATTCAACAATGTCTTATCAGCTCAGAAAATAATGCGATGGCAATATAGATGCAGAAAAACATCTATCTAAATTATGCAATTAAAAAATAAAGCGATTTTACTCGTAAGTGATCATAGGTTTTTAATTTTAAAGCTAGATGTTAAGTTTACTGTATATCAGAAATATTAAAAACCAGTAAATAAATTCCCTAAGTTTTGTAAATTATTAGTGAATCCAAAACACTATGTGAATTATGAAGTGAACAATAAGAGACTGAGAGGTTGATAGGATAGTTTTTAACTTCTGCTCAGCATCACATGCCTATCTTAACCCACCCCTCTTGTTAAAATTCGTCTCAAAAGGATTATAAATTAAGCTGTGCAAAATTCATTGTTTTTTACACTTAATTTTTAAAAATTGGTTCCTCCTTATAAAGATGCTCATCTGAATAATGTTTAAGAAAATTATTCATTTTTTTTTGTTTTTTTTTAAACAGTGATTTCTTACAAAAGAAAATGAATAATAGCTGTTGTTGTCATTTCCTATGGATAATAAAATTCAAATGTGTCCAAAAGTCTTTAGGACGAGCTCAGTGAGCCTTGAAGCCTGTACAGAACATCTTCCCTCGAAAGAAGACCGAAGTGTCCAAAGATGGCAGCAGCAAAGGCAAGGCAGTTTAAGATGTGTTATGGGCTTAATTGTGATTAGGGACAATGCTTTCAAATGGAGTTAGATCTAGTATTGTCTGGTGTTATTTCCATGTCTTCAAAATAGTCTGTGCAGAGTTTTGCAATGATTGAAGAAAGGTATCTGGTTCAGTTGAGATATGGAATGGAAGGCTTTTTGAAAGTTTGCATTTTGCTCCTGAGTTAATATCATCCGAGGTAGCAGAATTTGATTGATCCAACTCGTGGCAGGCTTTGGCAATGGCATCAGTGCTTTCATTCCCATCGATTCCCACATGAGCAGAAATCCACTGGAGAATGCACGATTTTTTAATGCAGCAAATGAGGCTGTTGATATTTCAGTATAAATTTGAGTTGCCATTGCCAATAGCCTCCAGTGCTAATTGTGAATCTGTAAAGGTATGTAGTAGATAGAAGGAAAGAGCTTCTTTGATTGCTATCTGTTTGTTGGTGAAATTTGAAGATATTTTGTCTGTTGGTATTTTAAATTTGGTTCTTTCACCCGAAGGAAGGAATAATAGTTAAAATGGACAATGAATCAAGTAGTACTTGCTGCTTAGATAGCAAGATTCAAGACTAAAATTTACTATTAAATATTAAAAAACACAATGACTGAGAGAATAAACATGAATTGTGAATGGAAGTGAAAAAAAATGAAAAAGAAAAAAAAAAGATGGGAATTGTTTGCTGCTCTCTATGCCAGAACTGGTCTGATTGCAGCTCCAACATATCTGAATACTATGATCTTGCAAATTGACTCCATTCATATTTGCTGATGCATTTATTGCATTACTTTCAGGTTTTTATTGATTCCCCCCTTTTTTTTCTTGATTATTGTAGCTATACTGTAAAGTAAACAAAGCACATTTTTAAAAAAAATGAAGATATGGGAGAAGAAATGCAATTTTAAGAAATAATTTCAATGTAGCTCTGCTGCCCTAATGGATATGCTATCACTGTTTGTTTGTAAATTTTAAAATCTTATTCACAATTGGAATCTCGGATAAATGTGTCATGTGCAACGAAGAGGTTTGTCTTTTTACAGTAGTCTGACAAAGAAAAACAGTCAAGATAATTTAATATCTGGTCACTGTTACATTTTACAGAAGGATTCAGATTTGAATTAACTATTTCCTCAATTACCATAAATTGGTAGAATAGAGTTTTTCTTCAAGAAGATTTTAAAAGCTGTAACCTGTAATTTTTTTTCAAATCAACCAAATCTTTATTATTTAACCTTTATGAAGGTATTGTAGTCCCCTCTCCATCTTTGTTCTTTGCCATTTTATCTAAAGTCACTTGTTTGCATCATAGTTTTCTGTCTTGACAAAATTTTTTGGATGTATAAGCTTATTGAATTAAGCTATTAATATGCTGAGTTTGATTAGTATCAGTGAAAACAAAATAAAGCATGAATTGTTATATGACCAGGATGACCACTTGAAATTTAAAAATTCTTATCATGCAATTAGGATCTTGTAGTATCTAGCTAAAATCTGTCAATTTTCTCTTCATCCATGTTTCAAGATTTTTAATGATATTTATCAAAAGGTTAAAGGTTAATTACATATTTATAAGGATAACTACATGTTGTCATTACATCAAAATTACATATTTATAATGATATTAATCTCTGAAAGATCATATTAGTTATGTATGAAATACTAACACTAATTTGATTATATTATATATAAAAACATGTCATATAAATAGGTTACAATAACTCGAATTTGTGATGAATTATTGCATTATAGTATTATTATATTTCATCTTATTATAAAATTATGAATTTTACACTCAAGTCTTAAAATAATTGAACTATCTACAGGATAAACACAGTTCGATGCACAGCTTTGTTATGTCTAAACAATATAATTCAGAAATTAAAAGTTAATGAGCTTGGAGGTCCAGAGAAACTGTGGAATTTGTGGCTTCATCTTGGAACATTATTATTTAAAAAGACTGGTATGTATGTAAAGATTTTTAGAGATCTTATTTTTTAAAATTTATTATTCAAAAGTAAAAATTTCATTAATATTTCAGTCATATATGTGAATAAAAAATTGGGAGGGAGAATCTTTGTATAAAATAATTAATTTAATTTGACTAATGAATAACTTATGTGGTTAATGCATTGATAGTGGAAGATGTTGAATATAATATCTCATATAATAACCATTCTAAAAAAAATACCAAATATATTAAACATTTAATCAAGAAAGGACTAAAATAATAATAAAAATGATAATTATATAAATTTATTGACACCATAATTGATTTACTACAATGTAAAACAATTTTTTAAAGAAAAATCATGTAAAAATTAAAATTTATGATTCATTAATTATTAATTTTATCATTTCCTCAGAATTTCACAGCTTTAAAAATTTGGGAAATTACTAACTGTATTACCACTTGTATATGCTTACATTGATTTGTGTAGTGGATCACAATTCATACACTGACTAAACTAAATTGATACTATATTATACCAAAACAAAATTTTCTTTTTATAGTATTTTCACCACACAATTGTCTTATGATAGTTATGTGGTTTATATACTTTTATGTGATTATGTGATTATATACTTTTTCTTGAAATATTGAAGGAAAAGTGAGGAGATAAATTATTCCAATACTTGCAAAATAGCAACATTTATTTTGTAAATGTAAACAATATAAAAATATAACTTTTTTCAATTGTAGAAATAAAGAAATTAACATTTATTCTTTTTAATTCCCCCAATTGTTTATCAAAAGGCATTTCCCTTCAGTAGCGGATTAAAGTATTTTGATCACTAAGGATTACACAATAGGATGCTCCTCTTTTAATAAAATGACCATTTATATAATATAAATGATTTTGTTTAGGCTAATCTTTAACATTTCATTAATTTTGTAAGTATGCATTTGTTTAATCTCCTATAACCACAAATTGTCTGGCATCCATGTTTGCACATATTCTTGAAAAAGCAATTGAGTATATTTTTATAAATATCCGTTTAATTAACTGGTAGAAGAATGCATAGTATAACATATCATTATAGTGCAAGAGGTTAAGCGACCAAAATAAGGCACATAAGAGTATGCCAAATTTGAATATTTATTAATATTACATCATTCTTAGAATCTGTATATTTTATGATTAGAAAAAAGTTCACTGGCAACTAGGAAAAAAGGTTTTTTAAAATAACCTATGTGTTGTCCCTTCTTAATTTAACACCTATGTAGTTATTTACCTAACTGTTCCTAATAGTTATTATACTATAAATTTCTTCTCTGGATATTTGTATTGTAGAAAGTTCTGTAATCATGTTTAAAAAATGGATATGAATATTCCGATTTTTCTTTCAAAGCCTAAAAAAATTATATAATTATTTATGAAAGAGTGGCATAAATGGAAACTTATTTTACTCTTATTAAATATGTTGCTTTATGATTAGAATTAAAATGCTTGATTAAATTTGAGATTCAGTCAGATTGGATATGTTTGTAAATAATGTGTAATTTCCTTCTCCATACTGTTTTGCCAAAACTTGGTTCGTGCATCATATTATGAAAGTATATAAGAAAGTTTAGATAAGAACTGATTCTGAACAGGTTTTTAAACATTACAATTGTTTTTTTTTTTTTTTTTTTTTTTTTTTTTTTTTTTTTTGTAAAAGAAAGATTACTAGATATCCATATTTTAATATTTTGCTTTTTTGCAAAAAATTGTAGAAGAAATTGTAGTTCTATCATCCATTAAATGGTGGTTTGTACTCAAATAATAGCTTTTTTTTCAATTCTGTTTCGAAAATTTAAAGAAAAAAAAAAGTGTCATGGTGTCAAATTTCTTTATAATTTAGTAAGCATAACTGTTTTGATTTAGAGGAATTGTATATGCTCTCCTAATCAAAATAATATGTTCCTAAATAATATATTTATGAGTGTTACACTAGCATAACAAGAAATAAATTTACATCATAATTTTTCCCATTATAATAACACATAAACAACATATTAATTTAATTGAATGTATTGGAAATTTTGTAATTATGATGATTACCAGGACAGATTCTATATTTCTATTCTATTGTTTGGTTAAGAAAAGGAACTTTGAGTGAATATAAAAAAAAAGTTTTTATCAAAAATTGTGATAAAAATTTTGAAAAAAAAAAAAAAATATGTATTTCAATAATTTTTGATTGACAATCTTAAAAACCCAAGATTTCTCATGATTTATGGCCAAAGGACTCGTGTTTGAACTACAATTTATTCCTTCCTATTTTATGGGAAAGGGTAAAAAATGCAATTAAATATTATGCATTATCTAAATTATATAAATGCCTTGTATATTTTGATAATAAATGATTGAATAAACTTTTCTTTCTAGATTTAACTGACACTGATCAAGTAGAAGCTCTTACACGAGTGCTCAGTGCTGTAGTGAAACAATTAGCTGAAGCTAAATGCTCTTCACAATTCAGTCACATGACTGAATCAGACTTACAATTGCTGATGAATATTTCCAACCAATCACAGGACTCTCGCATCAAAGTTCATATTGTATATATTATGGGCACAATCGGGTCTATTTTAGGGAATATTGATTCGCCTGCATCTGCCAGTTTAATTAGGGTAAGATATATATTGTAGTATGAATATGTGTCAAACTTTTCTTTGAGTACTGTGAATGCATCAATACTTCTTTTTTATGTTTCTTTTAAATTAACTTATAAATTTATAAGTTCAATAATGAATCAATTATATCTGGAAAAAATATATGTAATAAATTTTAAATATTACAAGTTATATTATTTTGTACTTACACTTTAAGTATTTTATCTTTAAAGATTTAAAAAAGAAAAGATTTTTTGTTTAAGAAAAAGAAAAGATTTGAATGTACAAAAAATTTTTGTAATTTATTTGTATGATTAATTTGATTTATGCTGCTTTGTGTCAAATGTGTAAATTATTCTTTGAAGAATTATTCAGATCATTTAATAGCTTCTCCAAGGTATGAACTTGAAAAAGAAAGTGGAATATAAGCTGTTTATATACAATATATATATATGAAAATCATTCAAATATAGCTTTTCCTGATGAAAATAATAGGAAAATCAAATAAATAAAGTAGGTATTTGCATCATTTTCAATTTGATTTAGTACTTTTAAATAATTTCTATACATTTTGAAATTAATTTTTATTTGGAATAAATAATGAATAGGTGAAACCAGTGATTTAATTATTATGAAATAAACCAAGAGAATTTCTTTCTGTGGTCATTTGAAGCATTTTAAATTTTCACAACTTGTGGAATTAATTGTTATTTATTGTACTTATTTCCATTATTTAATTTTTAAATATTATGTCAAATGTTTTATACTCTACTGTTTTGTTTTTCAGCTTTTATTTTAAAGCAATAGCTATTCCCTAATCTTTATATCTAATTCTGACCCCCTCCCCTTTCCTCCCAAAAAATTCTTCAACAGATGTTCAGTTTAAAAATGACCAAATCACTAACAATTAAGATACATTTTAATGAATTATCAAGTATTGGTAATATATTTGTCTTTGTATGACAATGAATTTAAACTGATAACCAATCCTGTAATTTAATTGGAAAAAATAATTGTCTCATCCTACACCTTTAATTTTTCAAGTAGCTGTATTGGTTTTCTTCATGCTAATAGCTTTATAAAAGCTCAGTGATGAGATAGCCAAATTGATTTGAGTACATGTTTAAAAATATTAGTCTCTAACTTTTTGCACTCATATGGTGCCACATGTTGACATTTTATTTATTTTTCTAAGCAATAAACAGATCTTTGTACTAGACAAATAATTATGCATGGAATTACTTCTCTTGCAAAAGGTCAACTTTAAATAATTGATTTGAATTTAGGAATCAATCAAATAAAATTCACTCCATATCTTAGTTGATTTTGTAATTATAATTTATTTTCATAAACATTTAATCTGATTGACAGTAAAATTTCTTTTTGTTGTAAGATACATATTGATTCTTTTTCAGGTAATTGGGTCCTTCTTATTGGACATATGCTTAAAAAGTAATGATATGTGGGTCACAGCAGAAACATTGGATAAAATCTTTGATGTATTTGCTGAAGATCATGTGGACTTCATTGCTAGAGAAATTGGCCTCATTGAGAAACTCACCCACCTGGTCCCTGTTTTGAAAACTAAGGTGTGTATGATTGCAATAATCAACTTTTTGTACTAGATATGAAGAGAGGACAGAGTTGAATGTTTTCTTTACTCCATTTAAGTATTTAATTGCAGTAGAACTGTACTAATTTCACAGTATGTTAGACTTGATTTATCTAAAAATAAGGGAAAAAAATTAAAATCCTTGAGGATGTTAACTTATATCAAGGACATACATACTAATATTTTAATTGTTAACTGTTGTTAATTCTATAATTTCTTCTAGTAAAAATAAAAATTATTTAATTGTATGTTAATGGGAAATCGAAAGAATGAAAATGCAAAATAGCATGCATCTTTGGTAGCACAAAATTTAGTAGGGCTAGATTAGGGATGTGTTATCACATCTACCACATAAGCTTTGATCTGGCATTACAGATCTCCTTAAATAGAACATTTTTTAATGATGCAAATGCTGTTAAATTTCATTTATGACTATCTGAAAGATAACAAAAATGTATTATGTTGATTGTTTGAAAAAAAATCTATTTTAGCATTGTGAAATATATTGCAGATAATTTTTTTTTAAAATTAAAAGGAAAATTTTTAATTGTTTTTACTAGACTCAAAGATATATAGTGAAATCATTTCAAAATATATAGTACCTGTCTTCGTAGCAAATAAATATAATTGTATACTTGGAGAAATTTATTATAGGTTTTGAAGCTATCAATATTAAAGTCATAAATAATTAGAATATTGATACAATATCAACTACTACTGGTTTAATTTACTTTTGAACATCATTGAACTTGGGAAATGTTGATATCTAGTTACAGCTCATTTCTACAATAACTGGTCTAATTAATTTTTTAAAAGTTTCATTTGCACAGAGCAAATGTATACTTTTGATAAAAATTAATTTTTGCATACATTTTTTTTTTTTTCAGATCAAGCAACAGAAGAAAAATCTTGCGGATCATCTAGTTGTGATTACAACTGCTAAAACCAATTTGTTACGTTTTATTAGATATAAAAACAATTTAAATAAAAAATAGCAAAACCTATAATGTTTTTAAATTGAAATATGTATTTAAGATTGTATATAGACTGACTGCTGATTAAAAAAGGAAAAATAAGTTTTGTATTTTATTTTTTACTGTTTTGCTTAAAATTGTTTCAATCTTTATAATTACAATAATATTTTTGGTGATGTGGTTAAATGGTTATTCACAATTTCCTCTTGCCAGTTAAAGTATATTTAATAGTCAGTGCAAACAATTTAATTTAGTTTTATTTAGAAATTTTCCAAGATATAAAAAAAAGAGCACTATATAAGCGATGACCTAATGACGAGGACATATTGCAGCATAATATAATTATCATTATTGTTTGTAAACTGGTTTACATATATGCTCTTATCCCCCTCCTCCCCTTTTTTTTCTGTCTACAGTATTATTTGCAGAATGTGAAAAAATATTAGATGTTTCGCATGATATTTAACTGGTAAAATAATTGCATGTATTTAAAGGAGATATTTATAATTAATTTTTTTTTAGTTAATATATAATTTGAACATCAAATGTGACATATACATGGTAATTGTTTGCAAGATCAATACTTATTTATATTCAAATCTCTGATTTTTGCTTCCAGTATTACAACCAAATTGATACTGAAGATAGATAATAGTATGCAATATATCAGTATACTGTAGAGATACTATTTTGTTTCTTGATGGCTGTTTTAAACTCTAAAATGGGAACTGTTATTTTTATTCATTTATTTTCCACAACTGCCGGTTACCCTGGCCTAATGGTAAGGCCTCGAAAACAAATGCTTACAGGTTCATGACCCGTTTCCACCAAAGAACCATTGAGTAAGTGGGTCTGGTATGCATTAAAACTATCCAAGTCAAATGTCCTTTCTCTGGTGCAGCATAGCTTGGAGTGGGGGATGCCAGCTCAGATGTCATCCTTGCCATCTGACCATGGTTCAAAATTAAGAGGTCTGTTCCAAAATAGCCATAGTGTTACTTTAAAATGGCATGTTAATATAATTAAATTAATTCCAACAATTGCTTATTATTTGCATCAGTAGATGTTTGTTTAATTTAGTGACAAAATACTTTTAAAAATGCTTCTAGAACATCATAATCTGGACTAACTAGGAGTGCAATTTTACAACCTGTTCAATCTTTATTTCAAAATTGTTATCTGAAAAATGGCAATTTGATTGTATACAAAACTGTTTTTATAAAATAAACATTCAGAATCATTGAGTAAGGGAAAAAAGATTCATCAAATCCAAATTAGATTTTAGATCTGTTTGTATTTCTAACAGGTCTTTCCTAATTTTCAAAAAAAAAAAAAAAAAAAAAAAAAAATATTTACCTATTTATATTCTTCTAAAAACTTGTTATGAAATTCTTCAAACTTTTGCAACATTATCTTCAGTTTCTCTGGTTGAGGTAGAATAGTTGTCCTGAAAAAGATTTTTAATTCTATGAAATCTTTTATATCATAATATTAAAAAGTTAATGGGAGACGAATTGCTTATTTAGAGCAGAGGTGTCCAAACTACAGCCCGCGGGCCAAACCCGGCCCGCCAAGTGATTTTATCCGGCCCACGGAGGGTTTTAAAACATAATGATGTTTTCACCCAAACCTTTTCATTTTCATAAAGGTATATCGAAAAACTACGTGGCCAACATAACGGAGTTGTTGTACTTGACCTAACACAAATGTCCATCGCGCTGTTAAGTTATAAGACTAAATTATTGATCTTCAAGCAAACGAACAAATCAAGGACAAATACAAGGAAGGAAACTTAATAGATTTTTATAAATATTTAGATGCAAAAGAGTTTCCAAATTTGAAGAAATTTGCTCGTAAATTCATTTCAATGTTTGGGACTACTTACGTGTGCGAACAAACTTTTTCTCGAATGAAGTATCTCAAATCAAAATATAGAGAAAATTTATCTGATAATCATTTGCAGTCATTGCTTATGATTGGTGTAACAAATTTTGATCCCAACTATAAAGACATTCTTCAACAAAAAAAAAAAAAAAAAAAAAAAAAAAA
>JAPMOQ010006317.1:1507001-1532249 GCA_026543055.1 Argiope trifasciata | reverse complement strand
GAATCTTCTTACTGTCTTTTTAGAGAGTAGTCCAAACTCTCTCTACGTAATATGCTTCCTTTATTAATTTGAGATTTTTCATAAATAAAACCTATATATTTTGTCATAAAATATTTTTCCCTTATGTTTCCATTTGAAGTTATGTAAACAGTTTTCAGGAAAAAAACCTTTTTATAGGTCAACAAGGAAAGTCATTTCTTGAGTAACTAGTAATAGCAAACCTTTCACGTGTCTTCTCTATGACACCAGTGTACTCACACGGTATAATTTTTTTTTTCTACATTCCGTGTATGTATTTTTTAGTGTTTCCAAAGGCTCAAAAGGTAAGGAGAAATGGCGATAGCCACTTCTATATTGCAGAAATCTAATGAGACTAACAGCTCCACTCCCTGAGTAAGGCTAGAACTAACGATTGAAGCTACATCTTTATGGCACAAACGAACAAGTTTTTATTTTACTACATGATGGTGCATGCAACTTCAATTGCCCCTAATTTGAAGCTACATCCTTTTCTGAAGCAAACCCTTCAATTACAGATTTGGTAAAGAAATCATAACATTACACAACATTGAACTACTTTAAATTGTTTTATAACTATGTACAAACAGAAATTTGATTCATTGAAGAAATATTTGAACTTATTCGCAGACTTTGCTGGAAAATAAAGTTAAAAACAGCAACACTTCAGAAAGTTAATAAGTCAAAGAACAACACTTTACCTTGAGGAAGAGACTATAAGATGGTTCTCCGTCCTGAGGAGGATTCACTATGCAATACATTGCCGCCTGAAAGAGAAAGGAAATAAGAAATCAGATATTTAAGGATAAAAATATCGTGTAGGGAGGAGAAATATAACAAAAAGGTGTAAGCGCCTTCCATATTATTTGTGCCTAGCATTATTATTATAGGAAAAACAGATGTATACAAAATAACAAAAAAGATCTTTGGAATATTACCTTATTATGTCATTATAGCATGAATTTCTTATACAATTACTGCGCCATAGGTTGAACATTACTATAGTGTAATGAAGTAAATTTTTAATAGAAAAATCTGAACAACCATAATTAATTTAAAATACATATTTAGAATATTTAGACACAAATAGTCCCAGTTTCAATTGGGGAACAGCGGGTTTAATCAAATCATGTGATATTTGCTGCATACTTATGTCAAATTTCGAAGATCTCAATATTAAAAATTAACTAAACTTTTTTCACCACTTATATAATTAAGAAATATAATTAAAAATACATTATAATATTCTGAGACTTTTTCAAATGGATTGGATGAAATAATTATATTTGAGCTCTATTTCAATTCCCGCATGTGTCTTTTGGATATGTATATGGTCTAGCATGATAAGTCATTAAAGGTTCAAAAATGCTAACAAGCAAAAAATGCTAGTTTTTGGAAAGAAAAAGAAAACTAAAAAATAAATATGAATATTATTTAGAATTCATCACTATTCGTATTGTTTTGAATATTTATTTTCAACAGAATCATATAAAACATACGCTCACAAACACATAAATTATTTTAAAATCCTCGAAGAGCATTGATATATAAATGCATTAAAAAGTATTGTTGTTTAATGCATTTAAAAATATTTTTTAAATTTATTGTTATTAGAGAAAAATCGAGTAGACATGAATATGTGTCACTGAAAAGTTAATATCTCGAATTTTAAAATGACGTGAAAATGGTTTTTGGGTGATAATACATCGAAACTTTTATTGAAAATTATATATGTATTTTATCAAAAATTATTATTATCTATTTTTAATTAAAAAGAAAAATTTTAATTAATTAAAAATACATCTAATATCCAAGAAGTAATATATGTTTATAATGTTATTTTATCTTCTTGAAATTAGGTTCAAGCAAAGTATTTTGACAAACTCTTGTGTGTCTCACGACGTAATTTACATTTAGTATGTCAAAACTTGTAGACATTATCATTGTAAACTAATCATTGTTTAAACTACAGAGTGATGTCATATAAGCTTTATTAAAAACCATTCTTGAGCTCTTCAAATACAAACGCTTCCCGATTAAATCTCTTAAAAATACATTATTTATAGCATACAGATTTTCGTATAATCTTCAACTAACATTTCTGTGTACTTATCTATGACTTTAATAAATTCTATTACCTTAAAAAAATTAAATCTCTATTATCTTTAACAATTATAGATCAGAAAAAGCATCATACTTTAAAATAACAATGTATCACCTAATGAAATGTAATTACTATCGAAAAGTAAAAATAATGACAATAATAATTTAAGGGAACTAACTCACCTGTCCCAACACGTTAGGACATGAAGCAGCAGATGCAAATTTAAAAAACATCTTTTTAACATCTGGGTCAAAATTTACTAGTTCTAAATATCCACTTCGAAATCCACATCTGCAAAAAACAATGATTAGTTTTTGAATGATTATATTATATAAAACAATGATTATATTTTGTACATAGACGTCAAAGATCTTTTTCATTGTATAAAGGAAGGGTGTCAGAAAATTAGCGTTTCAAAATATAATTAAAATTATTTCAAAACATAGTTTATTAATTGATATTACTTTCATATTATTTGAATAATTTATATCGCATTTCAAAAAATGAAAGAAAATTCCAACTTTTTTTCCAAAGCATCGTAATCTATACTTATAATAAAGCTCAATGTGTGTGTGTGTGTGCGCGTGTGTGTGTGTTGGCGCTCTACAGGCCAGACCGTTGGACCTACAGCTACCAAATTTGGTACATGTATACCTTGGAGGTCGGGAATGTGCACCTCGGAGCCCTTTTTTCGAATTTTTAATTAGAATTTGAATTAATTAAAATTTAAGCGAAATTTCGACGTTTTTCCGCTATAACTTCCGAAAATATTATAGGATAAACATGATTTTAGCATCAATTTAAAGATAAAAAAATTAGCTTTCTAATAGTATCAGTATTTTAACATTTAACTTAAGCTTCTATTTGTAATGAATTTTTAAAGAAGCATTTCAACTATATTTTTCAACAATATATTTCGGACAAAACAATAAAATTTAATCTGCAGGAGCACGTTACGAGTGGAAGGGGAAAAATTATCTTTTATCAATAGGTTGCCATCAGATAGATAAAATCTCAAATTAAAAAAATAAATAATTATTGCAAATTAAACATTTAAAAATGCAATTTTCAGCACGTGTCTGCATGAAATTAAATAAATATGAAATATGTTTTTTCTTTTTAAAAAAAAGGAAATGCAAAGAATTTTTTGTGACTTTTACAATATTATTAACTAGCCACCTTCGGCGCCCAGCTGGTTCGCCATGAGTAGTGGGTTCTAAAATTTTCAATTAAATCACATATTCATTAGCCTTGAAGTAACTCCGGGCATTTATTGGTCTAAAATTAATATTTTCTTTAAGATGATGGACTGAAAGTTCTAAAAGAACGCGTTTTCCTAATAATATTCTTTAATTTTATAAATCGGTCAGTTTTAATGATTGATTTAGAAGACTAATTGATGTAGCAACTTTTATTTAAAACATTAATAAAAATATTTTGTAAAATATGGCTCACAGAGCAAGGTATGAAGAAATCTAACACTCATTATTCATAAATGCATTGTTTGACTCAAACTACATAAAATGTAATTATTTACTTCATTTAGATCAAATTATTAGTATTAAACAATATACATGCCTATTAATAATATTTTACAAATTGGCCATTGGAAAGGAATTTGACCTCATATCCTGTATAAATAAAGATAAAATATTCAATTAATGATTTAAATATTGAAAAGGATCATAGAATCCTTTGCCTTGCATTTTTAAAAGAAAATATCACATTTTATATTTATTTTATTTTATCCAGTCACGTGCTAAAAGTTGCATTTCTTCAGATTTAATTTGCGATAATAGTTTTTTTTAATTTGAACTTCTGTCAAAATGATGACAGCAGGATCATAAAACCTAATTTTAAAAAAATTCATAAAACCTAATAGAAATATACCATTAAGTCGGGATTCCAATGCATATCCTGTCTAAATTTGATCAGGTTTACCGTAAAGAAGATTTATTGAATAAATTAATTAGGTATTGCAAACGATCATAGAATCCTTTGCTTTGCATTTATTTTTTTAGAAAATATCACTTTTTATATTTATGTTATTTTATCCAGTCCCGTGCTGAAAGTTGTATTTCTTTAGATTTGATTTGCGATGATAGTTTTTTTTTTATTCGAACTTCCGGCATTCTTTTATTTTATCCAGTCACTTGATAAAAACATGGTTAAAATGTTTCTTTAAAAATTCGTTAAAAATAGAAGCTTACATTATAAATTAAAAAAACTCATACCGTTAGAAAGCTAATTTTTTAATCTTTAAATTGATGTAAAAATAATGTTTATGCAATAATATTTTCGGAAGTTATAACGGAAAAACGTCGAAATTTCGCTTAAATTTTAATTAATTCAAATTCTAATTAAAAATTCGAAAAAAGGGCTCCGAGGTGCACATTCCCGACCTCCAAGGTATACATGTACCAAATTTGGTAGCTGTAGGTCCAACGGTCTGGCCTGTAGAGCGCCAACACACACACACACACACACACATTGAGCTTTATTATAAGTATAGATTAAATAAATCAGCTTTGTTTAATAATAGAAATACTTCTATAAAAAAGTCTAAATGAAGTAAATAGCTGCATAGTATGTAGCACGAGTCTATAAATGCTTTAAAAAATGAAGAATATTTAGCTTTTAATTAAAAAGAGATGAACTTGTGACATCAGTGTTTTAATGTATAACTCAAGCTTCTATTTTTAACGAATTTTTAAAGAAATATTTTAACCATGTTTTTTTGAGCACGTGACTGGATAAAATAAAATAAAACAATGCCGGAAGTTCAAATTAAAAAAAACTATCATCGCAAATCAAATCTAAAGAAATACAACTTTCAGCATGTAACTGGATAAAATAACATAAATATAAAATGAGATATCTTCTAAAAAAATAAATGCAAGGCAATGGATTCTATGATCGTTTGCAATATCTATATCATTAATTCCATAAATTATCTTTATTTACAGTAAACCTGGTTGAATTTAGACAGGATATGCATTGAAATCCCGACTTAATGGCATATTTCTATAATAGTTTGTAATATCTGTATCATTAATTAAATAATTTTTCCCCTTTTTCGCTTTCTTTAAAAAACATATTTAACATTTTGGCAACATCACCGAAAAAAACATTTTTAATATTTTGGAAGCATAATCGATAAATTGTTAGAACATTAAACTCAAAAAGTTTTTTCGAATTAAGTTACCGACTCTTTAACTACTAATAACTGAATCTTTTAACTTTAACTATTTCTTAAATTTTGGCTAATGAATATGTGATTTAATTGAAAATTTTAGAACGCATTACTCATGGCGAACCAGCTGGTCGCCAAAGGCGGCTAGTTATAATAATGTTTAACATTTAAATGTCTTAGGTTTCATATTTAATATCGAAATTTTAATCGAATTATGCACTTGCAATTTTTTAAAATATTTTGTTTATGTATGTTATCGCTTTTAACTTTTATTAAAAAAGTAAAATTTAATTAAAATTCAAAACCCCCAGGGTTGGTCTCCCCAAAACTTTCTCGCATAATCTGCAATAAAGTTTTTGCCTCTGAAAATAAGTTGCATGATATTTACGTATTTTAGCTTGGAAATACTGACCTTTAACTTGGATTTAGCATTTCAACTGAATCTATTGCCACCTCGGCGAGTTATTTGGAGATTAATCCTTGGTAAATAGATGCGCTTGAGATTCGAATTTTTTATTTTAGATAATAGCACTATACCTATAACCAACCCGTAGATGAAAACAATAAGCTGACCAAGTTTCATCGCAATATGAACGGTTTAGGAGGGCATAAAAGATACGCAAACAAACATTCATTTTTATTTATATATATGAAATACAATTTTCTTGTTAAACAAATAACACAGAATTACATTTCACTGAAATAAATGAGGAATCATGTTAAGTATAAAACAGAAAAACAGTATCTCTTACTCGCCCATGTAACCCTTAGAAGCAGACATGAAGCAGACCAACTCCATCCTATTGTAAGGGTCGCCCATTTCCATCAATACTTTTTTGAAAGAATGAAACTGCTTGCCTGGAGCGTATACATTATCCTGATACACCTGCAAATGATTTAGTAGGGACGGAAAAATTATTTAATCCATTGGGTAGCTTTCTAATACATACTTTCCACTTTAGAGGGAAAGATATATTAGGGTATATTATATATATATATATATATATATGTATATAAGCATGAAGTGTGAGAACTAGGAAGTTTCAAAGATATTCAAGAAGAATATAAAATATATAGAATATAAAATATATATGTAGAATATAAAATTAATTTCATTTTCAAGCTTTCATTTTTCTTCTTCAAGAGTTTTGAAAATATGGGCTCTAAATTACTTTTTCAGTAATTCACGATCTCCTAGATCATCAAATCCGCTTGTTAACAATAGAAAAAAACTTTTAAGAATGTGCTTTCATTAAAAAAAAAAATTCATAGTTTAAACACCATTTGTTCCTTTTTTTTTTAATTTTTTCCAGTTTCCAAAAGTTTTCCGACAATTATTTTTGCTATCTTCATTAATTAAACGTCATTTGGGAACTCATGCTGTATGGTGATTCTTTATGACTACTATTCTGCCTCTGAATTTGTCGGTCGAATTCATCAGCACCCTAAAACTTGCTAAAATTTCACAAAAGCTATGAATAGGAGGAAACTAAAAAGTTTGGTTTACAGATTTGTTTTTAAAAATGCAATGAACTACTGAAAAAATATTAAATAATTTTCATCTAACTTTTTGAGTTAATTTAAATAAACCTTTCAGTCATCTCAAGTATCTTTAATTGTTGGCAATTATTATCTTGATGAGTTTACAACTATGGCAGATCTAACTAAAAACGAAGTAGAATATATCAATTGGTATTTATGTTTTTTTAAATATTTAAATGAATGTTCTGAAGAAGCCAATTGAAATCAAATTTGAGATATAAGAAATACATTTCATTTGCTCCTTTAAAAAGGATTTATGCAGAGTAAAAGCAGATTAGTGATGTTTTTCCGCCTGACCGTTTGTTGATCAACCAACTGCTTTTTGTACTTCTTAGAATCTTCTCACCCTTCTTCCACCTACAATAACTTTTAAAATTTTAATGAAAGAACTATGGGAAAAAATCCTTCGTCTTAGGATTCTCATATTAAAACTTGGAAAACATTTCAGTTGGAAATTGTCTTTTTGATAAGGCATCATTTTACCAGATATTTCATAAACACCTAATCAGAATCAGAACCCACTGTCGTGCAATTGTATAAATTTAATAATTTCCTCCCAAAGGTTTAAATAACTCAAAAAAAATTATACTACTGGGCTTATTAATGGCTCACATTTATAAATCACTCGTCCGTTCAATGGTACTGTTAATTCATGGTGTGTTTTACTCTTTTGATTTCAGACTGGTTATTGCTGATTTTGCTCTTCTCCAAAGATTTCGTAACTTATCAAATCCAGTCTACCTTAAATAACAGAACAGAAATAACAGAATCTAAACCTACATTTCTGAAAAAAAAATAATTCAACTAACTATGAATCAAGGAGTTTAATCCCTAAATAGGTGATGGCATGAGTTGTGATTTCTGGTTCCTTAAGATTCCTTCCTGAATGACGATGCAATTTACCTCAATGATTCTAAAACGTCTGCCTTGTAGTCAAGCTTGTTATGGAGTTAATCGCTAAGTTTCTCATGTTTTTCAAAATTAGTTCGTTTTTTGACGTTTTGCCTCAGATTTATCAACAACGTTCTGTATCTGTCTGGTAGATCCTTGGAATGCAGTTGGTTTGCTAATTGCAAAAAGTGTGTCATTAAGATACTAAAAGAATTTTCAATTGAAATGCATTAATTAAAAGGAAATAAATCGCTACTATGTAAAAAAAATTAATCTTATCTTTCAATATGTCTTCCCGATGTTCAAACTGATGTGCGATTACCTAACTAAACATTTTTTTGGGATAAATCAAAACATTTTCTGATTTAGATTAAGTCATGATGTGATTTTCCTTCTATAAATCATCAAATGAATCAATCTGTCCTTAAAGAAT
The DNA here is from genome assembly GCA_026543055.1 of Argiope trifasciata. Taxonomy (NCBI): domain Eukaryota; kingdom Metazoa; phylum Arthropoda; class Arachnida; order Araneae; family Araneidae; genus Argiope; species Argiope trifasciata. The sequence continues at coordinate 1,524,068 of JAPMOQ010006317.1, read as the reverse complement.
ACTATGTGAAATATTTTAAATTAGTCCCTTGCTTTTACTTTCCTTTTTAAATAAAAAGTTTTGTTTTCCCATCGTCTTTCTGTTTTCAGCCTGAAGTGTTATTTTTGTTTGTCTTGTTGACAAACAAACTTGCCAATAATGCATGAAAGTGTAACAGAAGTAGGAAAGCTCCGAATTGTCCTTTCCATAGAGTGGTCATGACTTCTGTCATCCATTTTTCACCAAACCGAATATCGCCGGAATTAAAGTGGGATTCAAATCGTCCATTGCATTGTTCATTTACATGCTCCAAGATACTTCATATTTCATTTGTTTTCAATCTATCAAGGAAAGCTTTCGTTGTTTTCTTTACGTCCTTTTTTTAGTCCAGATAGAAGTCCCCTTGTGACATCTACTCCTCCAACAATGGATTGAATTTCAAAGAAGCTGCCAATCACCAAGAATCATTTTAGTATTGCTAAAGGATCAGAAATTCAGCAAGTTTCCATCTGTAATGATGTTTAATGGTGTTTCTTCCCTGCATATTATTTAGATCGTACTGTTTTGTTGCACAAAATTTAAGAAAATTGACAAATCATAATTTAATAAGAGTCTGTAAGGCAAAGTTAGAAGAAAGGATGACATTACTTGGATATGTATCAATTCCAGATTTAGTTTATTCTATTCTACAGCCGTAATAGTTAAAATTTTAATTTTAAAATGCTTCTTCCGTATTATCTTTTGTATATTCATCGCAAAATCAAAACTGACATTAGTAAAAAACACTTATTGAGGTCATTCCCGAATAAATTATGTTGTAAAGATATATTTGAATTTAGATATTTATTTGTATTGTGAAAGTATGGAATCGGTTAATGCAGTAACTCCTCTGTCATATGGTATCTGCTTTAATTTTTACCACTCCCTCATGGAATCGCCTCTTCTAGATTAAATAAAACGAAAAAATCGTCAATATAAATAACTCTTAAAAGTTAGCTGGCAGATGATTCAAAAATAAAGAAAACAGCTCCGCTTAAATGGTGCAGATAATGTTATAATCTCCTCTAATACCTAGTACCATCCAAAATGGATATTTCAGAAAAGAGATTTCCAGAATTACCAAAACAATTCTTGTTAAATCTCTAGCTAGTTTTCCAATCCATTGGGCCTGATCGAATCGTAAGATCTTTAGAGAGAAGATACTTGTACTCGTTGTTACTATGTTGTCATAGAAAAGTGACTACATTTTTTTAAAATTGGACAAAAATGCTTTCAATTTTAAAACAAAGGTTTTTATATCCGTGTTATGTATATCCGTGTTATGCATATTTCGAGGATTAATTTGAAATTATACTGTACATTTTTTGAATTATGAATGAAAAAATATTAGGCTTTCTTTTAGCCGATGTGGCCAATCTACAATTTGAGTACTCATTTTAAATCAAGCATTTAATTTATTCTGTTCTACAATCGCAATAGCCAAAACTTTTAAAGTGCCCTTTGAAAGTTTAATAAGATACTTTCCAGTTTTTTTATTTTGCATCATTATTGCAAAACCTACATAAAAATTAGGATAAAATACAAATTGTATTTACAACCAGATTAATTTTAATTAAAATATATATTTGAATTTCGAGGCTCATTTGCATTGTGAAAATAAATAAGCAATTTTATTTTAAAATTATAAAATAAAAGTAATTGAGTGATAGTTTAATAATATCTAATTATAATATATAATCTCCCTCTGCTTTTACTGTTCGAGGATAACATCTTTTTTTCCCCTTCAGTTATTTATTCATTTTATTCTAAAATTAGCTTGCTTTATTTGACTTGTATCACGTGAGTAAAATTTATTCCGTAATAATAAAGCTACAAATATTTACATGTAAAATAATAATATATACTTTTAAAAAATATAGCTAGTAAATATTATTAAAAAATTATTTTACAGTAATTTAAACACACCTCATCAGCCATGAGAAGAAGTCTCTCTTCGAAAGCGAATTTAATAATTTCCTGGATATTTTCATAAGTGAGAACGGAACCTTAAAAAGAAAAAAAGGCTGTATAAATAATAAAGAATAAATGTGAAGCTGTATAAATGTAATAAATGTTCTATAAATGTAAATGAATGCTGTATAAATGTAAAAAATAATGCTAATTTATAATTAAACTCAAAAGACATTTAGTTGGAAATATTTGAAATTAATTATAGTAAAATTCCTCAAACAGTCATTATTCTCAAAACATTTTGTAAACATATTAATCTATCGAGATATTTCTAAATTATCTTAACTAATACATTTTAAACTAATAAGAATGTAATGACTACACAAACAGCCATGAATTCAACACAAACTTGAATTAATTTTAAAAGAAATTCTAGAAAAGCATGTTGCCAATTGCAAAAATGGACAAACATGAGTTAATTACAAAAATATGGGCAAAAATTCACAAAAAATACGAATAAAAATATTAACTATTTATGTAATTAAATCACTCAGATTGGCTTTGGGAAGCAATTTTATTGTCTGGACTGTTTAGTTTGGATGCCCACATTTCATTAAAGCTCAAATAGATTTATCAATAACCCCCTACAGCTGCTGGTCACACGTCCATCCCTCCTCACTCCCCCTCCCCCAAAAAAATAATGATTCGGATACTTTAAAACAGATAAAGATATCTGAAACTAGACTTAAAAAGGAAAAAAAAATAATACATGGTAAACAGTAAAAAATAAGAAAAGCAAGAGCCCCGAAAGAATTTTTATTCTTCTTCATGAATCGCTACTAATAATAACGATAATGCAAGTGCGTGTTATAATGAATGTGTGTATTGCAAACTCTACGAGTCAGACCATTTGAGTTACAGTTTCTAAATTTGGCACATTTGTATCTAAGGGTAGGTAAAACTTGTACTTCGGAGCAATTTCTTGAAATTTTTATTACAAATTATACTGGCTTTTCATATTTTTTTGAAATAATTTCCAAAAATTTCGATAATCAGGCAACTTTTTGCTGAATTTTAACAAATAAAACAAATACTAATACTTTCAAAAAATTTATAATTTAAAAATAATTTTACGTCTAATTTCAAATAATAAATTATATAGTTATTCTAAAATTCAAATCACTTATCATTTCATCAATTATCAGATCAAGTGATTTTCACCTATTGCTGAAAAAAGAAGGATTTTGCTTAGTATTTGTGTAATTTAGAAAACAGATAAAAAATAGTAAAGTTACAATATTGCAAAATTTATTTGATAGATGAAATACACATTTATATTATTAAAATCTAGTGATTAGATGGGACTGGTTTTCATTATAAAATTTCATGTACACAATTGAAATAACATATCTCTAATGTTTGGCAGTTTCATGGTATTATGGATATGAAATTATGTCTAAATGATTTTATTGAAATTAAATATAACCAATATCACCTCCAACGAATCAGTTGGTCACCAAAGGCGTCTAGTATTATAATAAGAGAAACACTTAATTACAACTCACTCAAATAAGAGCTTACACATTTTACTTTCGCTCAATATGAAGTATGAAAACAGAAAATTATAAATAATAGAAATTTATATAAAAGCCTATTATTTTGCTGTTGAAAAAAAATCCCTGCTTGCTTAATAAAACATATGCTGCTTAAATTCACAAATAATATGAACATTTCAACCATAATATTGTCATTAAATACATTACCACTATCACAAATTATCCCTATTGCACATAATCTATTTATAGCAAGAATAAGACATGCATTTTCTTGGTGAACATCTATTCGTTCTATCAAGTGACTAAAAAAGTTCTGTCATTATTGTAAAACTATGAAGTTTAAAGAATGGTACATGCACTTTAAAATAGATGGCACTAAAATTTCAGCATTATGTTAATCAAGATTTAATGTAGACTCATTTTATATAAAGTGAAGGGGATATTTATAGTATAAAAATCTTGATCTTTTTATATTATAAAAATTGGTCTGAAGCTGAATACTGCAAACTCTAACTGGTGATTGTATGAGTTTAAACTTGGCAGGCTTCTAAATGGCAGGCTTCGCTAAAAAAAAAAAAAAAAAAAAAAAAAATGGTAGGCTTCGCACCACCCAAACGGGGTTTAGAAAATTTTCTTCCAACGATGAATCGCTTAAAGACGCGCCACAAGAAGGGCAGTCATATGTCATTAATGAGAATGAATTACAGGCTGCAAATGAAGAAGATTCCGCTTAAAAATCTGAAGTCTCAAAAGTGAATTATGAGGGTAAAGGAATTCCTTCTCAGAGTTAATTTAAATCTCCTTAGCAATTCAGCTTTGTTATAATTATAAATGTGATTTTTTTTAAAGATACCCAGAAATGAATTGAAAAACACTAAGCTGCAATAATATTATTCCTGAAATCCAGTCTTTCGAGCAGACAAGGTCTTTTCACCTGTCATCTTAACATCGAGAGGAACAGTGTTATATCTTCATACGATCAAAATTGGATGGCTTTAGTAATTTTGTAGTAAATTGTATGGTTCATCTCTTTTTTTATGTACCCCCTTATTTTAATCGGTCCAATTTAATTCTGTTCTATCTCGATATAAATCCTAATTAGAACTGTAATTTAAAACTTAAGCTTGACATCCTCCTCATTGTAGCGTTTATTGTCCTACATAAAACTAACCTAATTTTTTAGAATTTGGACGTCGGATTTCTACCAAGTACATTGCTTAATCCAAATGATCGAAAATTGGATATGATAGCTTCATATAAGTCTAACTCCAAACGAATAATGAGCCTATAAATAAAAATTAATAAAAACAATAAGAATAATTTCTATAAGAATGTTATTCTTTTGACGAATTCATACGATGTTCCACAGGAATATTATTAAAAAATTCTATTTATTGCTGTATTGAAATGCAATCGGAACTGGTATTCCATCCAAATAAAGTACAACTTACTCATAATAAAGCACTCATCATAATCAACAACAAAAATTGCAACATTTTCAAAATAATTAATAATGGAGCTCTTACCTTCATAGCTATATAATTCATTAGCTTTCATTTTTTATCTCAATTAGTAACACTCTAAACTTCATTATTCTTAAAATTTGTTTTGTCAATTTCTTTACACTCTAATTTATTTTAACTGATATGAGTAAATAAATAGGAAGGCAACGATTATAAAAATAAAAATCGTTCAACTGTGTGAAAGTTCTACTAATTTTGAATGGATTAACTGAATAATGAGATGCATAGTAATGCATTCTCAGATATTAACAACTCCAACACCACAAAATAAAACTTAAATTCTATAAAGAATGGTGTATGAAAAAGTTTGTAAGTCTTTTTTAACCCGGACATTGGACAAATAAATACAGACTAAAATTCAAGGCATGGTTATGTATAGTTAATACAATTTTCAATTTCATCATTTTAAAATTTGTCCCTTTAATGCATTGAAATCCTTCTATAGGTGGTTACTACTTGAATGATGGTCAATCAATTACATTCAACAAAGAAAAAAAAACTTAAAAGATTTTCCTGATATGCACCAAAAACAATATTTTCTTTTCCCAAATGCTTAAATAAAAAATCAGAAAGTTCAAGTGATTAAAAAAAGCACCTGTTAAGTAAATATAAACTTACAGAATGAAAATGTATTTATTTTATATTACAAAAATTACTATGATTATTGAAATATGACAGTGAAAATTTTTATCCAAGCATGAAAACAACAATTATGCTAATATTTTATTACAATTTCACAGATCCGAAAAACGTTGTTTTGCTTCCATTTTAAGTAATTATTAAGTACAGTTTCATTCATGTCCTACTTGAAATTTTTTTTCTTTTGGTTTGCCTAGGTATTTCTTACGTTTTCCCCTTTTGTTTTAATTGTATATTTTTTATCAAATGTCAATAATATTTAGATCGCAATAAACAAGTTCATTGTGGAAAAGTTTATGGATTCACAATACGTGTTTCATGCGCATGGCTTCGTAGAAAAATCAATTTGTTTCCAAGAAGTCAAACAGGAATATTTGCTATTTTTAAAACTGGGCTGAACTTTCTGCAATGACACAAGGTTGTATTCTATCCGGTACTATTACAATGATGAACAATAAATAAAAGATAGTGGTTTTATTTCAACAGCAGAGATGCAAAAACAGCAATATTTTTAAAAACATTTCAATTTTAAATATTTGCAATGAGGTATTTAAAATTGTTGAATGATACATACAATCATTGAAACATTTGTCTTCAATACATATATCTATAATGCAAGAAAAAATATGCAACGATACACCGTATGAAGCAAACAAGCACTTTGTTAATTCTTCACTCAACACATCGACGGACCATATTAATACTCCTCATAACACATTCATTGGGTTAAGGATCTCTAAAATAATACTCCTCAAATAAAATCACACCAATTTAAAAAACAACCATCGTTTATTAAAACACAATTAAAAATTGATAGAACAACACATTAATAAATATATATAGAGCTCGCGACACGTAATTGCATTGAGTCACGAGATTGAGCGAGATGGAGAAATGCGCGTGAACATTCTCCCCCCGTTGACATGTTTCAAACATTCAACCAAATACATAATATTACAAATAAAATTTTTAAGAAATTAATAAAATTATTTGAACAGCAATCCACACCTTTCTCCAATGTTTTTACATTAGTCATTTCGGCATGGGCAATACACATACCCTACTCACTGCCCTTTTAAACGTGCCAAATTGGGTCTTGACCTGAACCACTCTAATTTTTTTATCTCCCCCACAATAGATTTCTTTAATTCTACCCAGAGCCCACTTATGAGTAGGCAAGTTGTCTTCTACCAGCAACACGAGATCTCCTACCTGAACATTTTCTTTCTCGAATACCCATTTGTTTCTTTGCTGTAATTCGTTCAGGTAACTCCGGTGCCATTTTTTCCAAATTTGCTGAACTAATTTCGTAACTCGTTGCCATTTTTTTAGTTGATGTTCTTTAAAACTAGTTAAATCAGGTTCGATAATTGAATTCATCGGTCTATTGATCAGGAAATGAGCAGTTGTTAGAACTCCAAAATCATCTGCATCGGCTGATAATGGATAGAGTGGGCTCGAATTCAAAATTGACTCGATTTGGATTGTTAATGTTTGGAATTCCTCAAAAGTTAAATTAGCTCCCCTCGAAACCCTAATAAAATGAAATTTGAATGATTTGACAACAGCCTCCCAAAGTCCACCAAAATGAGGTGCTCTTGGAGGGTTGAATTTTCAATCTATTCCTTCTGAAGCTAAATAATTTGCCAGAATTTCATCGGGATTTTTCACCAACTCAAGAAACCTTTTAATTAGGTTATTGGCTCCTTTAAAATTTGTTGCATTGTCAGAGTATAATTTTGCACTTTTACCTCTCCGGGCAATAAATCTTTTTAACGAAGCTATAAAACACTCAGATGTCAAGTCTGACAAAATCTAGAAATGAGTAGCCTTTGTTACGAAACACACAAATACACATACAAACACCTTATGTAATGTACTTTTTCGTTGATGATTATATTTAATCATGAATGGACCACAAAGGTCTACACCAGTACAATTGAAAGGAAAATCAGCTAAAACTCGGTCCCTAGGTAAACTGCCCATTAATTGACTAGACACAATGGGTTTTGATTTGAAACATGGGATACATTGGTGAATTACCTTACGACATATTGTACGACCACTTAGGGGCCAAAACTTTTCTCGAACAATACATAGTAAATTTGAAGCCCCGACATGCAAATGCTTGTTGTGATAATACTCTAAAATTATCATAGTAAGTTTATTACCTTTTGGCAAGATAGCTGGGTGTTTTGATACAAAACTTAAATTAGAATTTTATAGTCGGCCTCCAACCCTCAAAATACCATCAGCATCCAAAACCGGGTTGAGGCTTTTTAACTTATGGTTTGGAGAAACGAATCCTTTGAGTTGCAAGTTTTGAATATCGGCAGCAAACTCTTGACGCTGCAATGGTTTAATTAAGAAATTCTCAGCTTTTTTCAACTCACTGCTGGTAAGAGGACCTGTAGTACGTCCAAGTGGATTTCGAGAATTGTCACAAAACCTGAAAATGTAACTAAGAACACGTAAAATAGACATATAATTATTACTAAGCTGAATTAATTCATAAATTAAATGTCCTTCAATAATATTAAAAGTTTTAAAGTTCTTAGAATTGTTCTTAATTTCAGCCATAAACTCTTCATCAGCTTATGATGCAGGAACCGGTTGATTAGGATAGCTATTATCACCAAGAAATTCAGGTCCATTCCACCATAAGTCACAAGTCATAAGTTTTTCTGGGTCTATTCCTCGTGATAAGATGTCAGCCGGATTTTGCTCCGAGGATACATGATGCCACTGGTTAATACTAGTCATTTCTTGAATCATCGCTACTCTACTTTGGACAAATTTTTTTAAATCTATTGGTTGCTTCTGCAGCCACGAAAGCACAATAGTCGAGTCCGACCAATAGTAGACACTAGCCACTGTAGCTTTGATTGCTGTCATCACTTTTTTCATAAGCTTTGACAACAAGACTGCGGCACTCAATTCTAACCTGGGAATCGTTAAGCTTTTAATCGGAGCTACTCTTGATTTACTGGCAACCAATTCAATCACAATATTGTCTTGTTCATCACTTGATTTGCAGTACACCACTGCTCCATAACAGCGCTCTGACGCGTCTGCAAAGCCATGAAGCTCTACACTCGTTGGCTGGTCAAGGAATACTCTTCTGTTTATCGAAATTTCATTTAAGGCTCTCAGAGCAATTAGAAACCGATACCATTCTCGATATTCCGATTCAGAAAGAACATCGCTCCAATCGATGTTCATGCGCCAAAGTTCTTGCATGATCATTTTGGCCTTAGCTATTATCGGACCCAGAAGGCCAAGCGGGTCAAATATTCTGGCAATAGTTGACAATACTTCTCGTTTAGTATGCGACTGTTTCGGTTGGACATCTACTCGGAAAGAAAAACAATCTTCATGAGAGTTCCATAGAATTCCCAACGTTTTTGTTCCCTGCTCTTCATTAAATTTATAACTGTCTTCTGAGAGCATATACTTCTCAAAATTGGTGTGCCACTTATGTAATTTCAGTCCCGCTGACTGCATAGCGCCAATAAGTTGGCATTGTAACTCCTGGGCACCCTCTAACGTTGAAGAGTCACTGACTATGTCATCCATGTATGTATCATGTAGTAGAATTTCAGACATCAAGGGAAATCTTGAATTCTCATCTATGGCCAATTGTTTAAGAGTTCTTATGGCAAGAAAGGGAGCACAAGACGTCCCATAGGTGATAGTCTTCAACTTATACGTGGTAGGCTCATCGTCAAAATTTGTCTTCCACAGAATTCTCAGAAGATCACATTGGTCTGATTCGATGAGTATTTGTCGATACATTTTCTCTATATCTGCGGTAAAGGTAAATTTGTGTCGCCGAAAACCAGTAATGATGGTGAATACGTCCTCAATAACTTCTCCTTTCATCAGAATGTCATTTAAGCTAATGCCGTTAGTTGTAGGAGACGATGCATTAAAAACAACACGAAGTTTAGTCGTCAACTTCTCTGGACGAAAGATTCCATGGTGTTGTATATAATAAGAAGAAGATGGTTTAGTTGTCTCATTAACCTTCTCCATGTGACCCAACTCCTCATATTCTCTCATAAAATCTGAATATAATGACAAATACTCTGAATCCCACGCCAGACGATTCCACAACGAGTTAAGTCTTTTTACCGCAATGGCCTTTGAATGTCCCAAGCAAGACGGGTCCTCTCTCAAAGGCATTGTAAGCACATATCGACCCTCCTCATTCCTTCTATGGGTTTTTACAAAATGCTCTTCGCACAACAAGGCCTCCTGACTCTTAGTGACCTCATTATCCACATTTTAAACTTCCCAGAATTTTCTCATAGTACGATTCAAATCAACATCTAAAATCAACCCACAATGAACTTTGTTCTCCCTCACCTCATCTACACTACCACTGGCAACATAACCAAAAACTGTATTCTGAAACAGCAACGAGGAATTCAAATCTCGAAATTGTCCAGGTCTCAACAATTCATAAAATACTTCAGCTCCTAAAAGTAAGTCTATCTTTCCTGGGATATTAAAACTAGGATCAGCCAGTGATGGAAACCTTAATACTTCCATATTTAAATCAATGACCTTGTTCGGGGTAACATCAGTAATTTTGTTTACTACTAACATCGACAATTCTCGCTCAAAGCTCCTATCCTTGTTTGTAACCGTAGTTTTTACACAATTATTAACCACCATAGTAGCGTCATTCCCACATGAAACAATAGTATTTATTTTTTCCAACTTCAATTGCAGTCGTTCTGTGCAAGCTTTCGTACATAAACAAGACTGACTTCCTACGTCCAATAAACATCGAACCTCCACAAACTCTGAATATTTATTTCTAACCAAGGCACGAACAATACTAAGAAGGACATTCTTACTTTGGCTCTTTTGATAACTCGTAGCAACTATCTTTGATTGGGCATTATCCGCCGTTTCCTTTAACGTTTGGTTTGGCGCTACTTCCTCGTCATAAACTGGTTGACGAATAGAAATATTTTCAAACAGTGAATTATTAGTACTATTTTCCTCTCGCGGAAAATGGAGCATTCGATTATGAGATCTGTCACAAAAACAATTTCTATTAGAGCGACAATCGCGAATTTTATGTGGTAATAAACAACGAAAACACAAAGCATTCCGTTTTACTACATCAACTCTTTCCCTTGCAGAAAGTCTCTTAAATTGGCGGCAGTTATAAAGAGGATGATTAGCACTATTCTTACACATAACACACTTTGAATTTTTTACTTCTGACACAAACACTTTAGAAACGGATTTATCAGAACGCCAATTTAGAAATGGCGATTTATTTCCCAAAATTCTTTTTGTATCACCTGCCACGATTTTATTATTTATCTCACTTTTACATTTACTTTTTGATGATAAGAAAATGTCGCACTCTCGACCAAGTTCATGAGGTTTAAAATAATTTTCACCTTGTTTTACCGCAATATGAGTCATTAATTCTCGATCAAGAGTTTCAAAAATTCTACCAGAAACTATAAGCTCGCATAGAGATTGGAAATCCTTCACTTTACGCAAATGACAATAGTAGTTAAAAGATGCACTTAATCTGGATGCAAATTGAACAAAACTCTCAGACGGGGATTTTTGAGCTTTTTTAAAGTTATTTAAACATTCCTGAGGGGTGGGTTCAAATTCCTTTAGAACTAAAGTTTTAATTTTATTATAATCATTTAAATCTTCCTGATTGATGTAAACCAGCAAATGACTGACTTTTTCACCCAAAATATTCAACAGAATTTCTGCTTTCAAATTTTCCGATACATTTTTGTTTTGGAATGCTTTTTCCAAAGAGCTGAAAAATAAATTAAAGGATTCCGATTTACATGGTACAGGGATAGTTAAAGTTTTAATACTTTTTATTAAGCTTTCTAATTCAACACTTGATGAATTCGAATCCATGATTTCAGTATTTTGTGTATTATTTAAAGACTCGTTTTTAACCTTTGCTAACTATTTCTTTCTCTATTTGACTCAATTTTAACCTTTCTAGTTCTAATTTCAATTCTTTTTCCATTTTTTATCTTTCAATTTTTTCCTTTTCTTGCACTAGCTTTGCCTGAGTATCGGCTGTCTTTGCCTGAGTATCGGCTATTACTTGATCTACTAGACCCTGAACGACTTCAGTTTGTGTTTCAAACACTTCACTTTTCTCAATCATCTCTCTCAACTGAATTACTTTCGCATTATCAGGAACGGAAAGCCCTAACTCTTCAGCGATAATCCGCAACTCCTCTTTCTTTAACTTAGTACTCAACGGCATAGTTGATATAAGTGAAAATAACTTTTACATACAACCTCTCACAAATTATATCTTTTTTACTGCTAATTTTGCAATCACAAGGAAACTGTCGAATCGAAACAACAACACAATTACACTATGAATTCCAAAAACGAAACCAAAACCTTCCAAAAACCAAACCTTGTCAGACACTTCTTCCAAACTTAGATAACACTTTTCACAACAAAATACACAGAAGGGATTTACTAATTCCAATCCGATGCAAGAGTTCTGAAACCAAACGAGCAAGAATTCAATTTTATCAGCAATACTGCTTTCAACTATATTCCAAACTGCACACGTATTACACGGACAGAAATAACTAATCCTAAAACAAAAGGAACTATATTCTCATAATGATATCAACACAGTACACCTATTTCTTACACAATATAATATCAATACAAAATTTCAAACTCAATTTCACATAAACAACAAATAATCCACAATTAAATCACAATAATTATGAATATCTCACCTTAATCTCTTTATCCGAAATTGTATTACTCAATACTCCAAAAAATATTTCCAAGATATCACCTTATTAAATTCTATCGCATATCTTGATCCTTTTGATTCCAACGAAAGTCAAACAAGCCATTCAAAATTCCAAAAGTCGCACCTCTTTCTCCGGCTCGCATACGGACCAAAATGTTAATTCTTCACTCAACACATCGACGGACCATATTAATACTCCTCATTACACATTCATTGGGTTAAGGATCTCTAAAATAATACTCTTCAAATGAAATCACACCAATTTAAAAAACAACCATCGTTTATTAAAACACAATTAAAAATTGATAGAACAACACATTAATAAATATATATACAGCTCGCGACACGTAATTGCATTGAGTCACGAGATTGAGCGAGATGGAGAAATGCGCGTGAACACACTTCGTTCCATTAAAATATGTCTCTAATCAAGCAGATATGTTTAGCTCATGTAACAGAATTCTAACAATAATTAAAATTAATTGAATCATTATTACATTTAGATGGAATCAGAACGGGAGTTCTAAACAAATACTAAGAAAACTGAATTCTGCTCGAATTTCTGTAAGAATATTATTCTTTTGACGAATTCATACGATTTCCATGTGAATTTTATTAAAAATTTGTAGCTGTTACTACATTAAGATGCAATCGGAACTACACCGTACGAAACAAACAAGCACTTCGTTTCAATTAAATATGTCTGCAATCAAGAAGATATGCATAGCTCATGAAACAGAATTCTAATAATAATTAAAATTAATTTAATCATTATTACATTTAGATGGAATCGGAACGGGTGTTGCTAAACAAATATTAAGAAAACTGAAATCCACTCGAATTTCTATAAGAATATTATTCTTTTGACGAATTCATACGATGTTCTACGAAAATATTATTAAAAAATTCTAGTTGTTATTGTATCGAGATGCAATCGGAACTGGCATTCCATCCAAATAAAGTACAACATACTCATAATAAAGTACTCATTATAATCAACAGTATAAAGTGCAACATAATTAGTAATGGAGCTCTTACCTTAATAACTATATAATTCAATAGCTTTCATCCTTTGTCTCAATTAGTTACATTCTAATCTTCATTATTTTAAAAAAAATTTTGGCAATTTTCTTTATGCTCTAAATTATTTTAACAATATTTTAAACTAAAATGTGTAAATAAATAAATAAGAAGGCAACGATTATAGAAATAAACATCATTCAACTGTATGAAAGTTCTACTAATTTCGACTTGATTGATTGAATAATGAGATGTACAGTAACACACTCTATTACTCTCAAATATTAACAACTCTATCAACACGAATAAAACTTGAATTCTATAAAGAATGAGGTTTGAAAATATTTGTCTTTTTTTAAAACCTAGAAATTGGACATTTGTAAGCATTTGACTTTTGTTCTCCGAGTCTCCCTTTTTTTATTTACGTAGGGAAACTGCTCACCAATCCATAGTGTGTAAAATGTACATGTACAAGTCTCTACAAGCATATGTACAGATCTCGATTGTTTTCTCCCCATGTACATTTTCCTGACATGGAACATTTACAGGAGTTCACCTTCGGGCAACATTTGCAGTACTAATCCAGCTATTCTAATGCTGAACATCATTCGGCCGCGGTGGCCTAGTAGTAAGGTCTCGGCTTGTGAGCCGTAGGGATACGGGTTCGAGATCCGATTCCACCGAAGGACCGTCCTTTAAGAGGGTCTGTTACACGCTTAATCCGTCAGGCCAAACATCCTCCCACTGGTGTGGTGTGAAGTTTGGAGTGGCAGTTCCAGCTCAGGTGTCGTCCTCGACATCTGACCATGGTTCAAAATTACAAGATCCATCCCAAAATAGCCTTGGTGTTGCTTTACAACGTGACGTTAATATAACTGAACTGCATATCATTACCAAGACTAATAATCTACTATTAACGCTGCGACCCACAAACTTTGCAAATACTGCTAACTGCATATAATCGATAATATAAAATTTGGAATGTTTCGATCCTACCTGTGGGATTTCCAGGATTGATAACAACCAAAGCTTTTGGTTCACATGACTTTTTCGATTCGTTAAGTGCTCGCTTTAGTTCAGAAATATTCAAGGCCCAAGCGTTGTCCTCGTCCAGATAGTAGTTGATCTGTAACAAATCATGATATAAATAAATTGAATTGTTGCAGCAAAGAATTTTGAAAGAAATGCAATTTCAATGATTTTCATTTTTTAGAAACTTTAGGGAAAAAACTTCAATGAGATTAATTACCTAATTTTTTATGCGTTAGGTTCAAAATCTGAAAATAAAATAATACCTTAAAAATTTGCTGTAGCATTCGTTTTGTATAAAGACACTAAATGTGCCTTGTTTTGTATTGAACAACATAAGCAGAGAATTTTAGCATTTCTTTGTAGGTGCACCCTTTTATGATTTGTGAGAAAAATCCCTATTGGACAGTTATACACTGGTGAAAGAAATTAAGAGAATTTTCATATTTTATCTACGATCTCCAGAACTACTGGACATATTTTAATAAAATTTGGTGTGAACATAGATTGATATAATGCAAACGAAATAAACATTCAACAGTTATAATAGACACACACATGCTTGTGCGTAACACTCGCGGGAGTCTGAAGCTCTGAAACAGCGGTTACAAAATATATAAAAGAAATGGATTAATAGGGGGTATGGTCCCCTCTTACAGCTTACAACGCCTTGCAACGTGATGTCATAGTGGAAAAAAGGCAGTTTATTAGTGAATGTGGCAATTGGTTCCACTCCTTCACCATCGTTTTCAGTTCCCGGATGGCTCTCGGAGGGGGGTGGCAAGTTGCAATTGCCCTCTCCAGAGATGCTTTATAGGGTTAAGATCTGGAGACCTGCATGACCAATTAACTCTGCTAATATCCTCACTGTCAAGAAATTCATCGTCCAGAAGAGCTCTATGTGGCCTCGCGTTATCATCTATTAATATGAACTCGGGGCCCACTGCACTCCGAAAGAGGCGAATACAAGACTCCAAGACCATATCCTTATACTTCACACTATTCAAAGAGCCTCTGTCAAAGACGTGGAGAGGAATCTTCATGCGTGTGGTGGCTGGTGTGCGGTGGTTGCCCTGTTGTGGTCACAAAGTTCTCCGTGTCGAGAGTAATACCACTGGGAGTACTGGTTCAGAGATGATCGTTCTCTGATCCAGTAGGCGGATTTAACTCAAAGACTATTTTATATATTTTGTGTAATTATCCGAAATGATGAGTTTATTTTTCTTCAACTAACGACAATATTCTCTGATTATTATTGATTTTTTTTTGCAATAAATCAAATACCATATAAAAGTACTTCGATATCCAGATTTTGTGTAACCAATTGCCGTGGGTCACCATTATGAGTTTCTTTAAGGAGATGTCGATTGGGTACAACAGATGTCGCACGGGATTGAAAAAAACATCGCCCTTATGTCGGTAGTTAACAGAAAGATGTTTTAAAGATAATCCATATTTGCTGTGAGTAATACTGGGCTTGCTGATACTCTGCTTCGAAATTTCCTTTTGACTTTGTTTATATTTGTTAAAAATGGCTAATTGGCGAATAAATGGTTGTAAGTTCTTCCATAATTAAGACATACTTCCAGCTCATTAGAAAAACAGTTGGATTTTGATTATTTGAGAAACATCATTGAAGAGTTTTGAAATAAAAACTTTTTTTCGTGTTTTTTTAAAAAATAATTTAATAATGCTACCACTCCGTTAGCAAAGAACAATGAATTGCTTGTCTACCTTTGAAATGAGGTTTCTCAGAATGTTGATGAACTTCCGTAGAAATTTCATTATAATGATAAGAAAAACTAGTTTTAGTTAGAGGTCCTACCTGCTGCATTCCATATTCCGAGATTGTAGCAGAGTAGAGAGGATACTGAGGAATAGGAATCATTATGCCTGGAAGCTTTCCATAAGTAGAGTGGTTCATCAAGCAGAGGATATTCTAAACATAGAAGGATCAATTTTGAATTTAAAATGTAGAGCATCTGACGGGAAAATTAAGCAATAAATTCTGAAATTCTTACTTTGATACCTTCAGTTGCGCCTGTTCTCAGCATAATGTTTGAGTAATCTACAGGAAAACCATCCCTTCTTTCTATGTATTGCGCAACATGGCGCTTGACTATTTCTAATCCAGTGCTTTCTGTGTACACACCTGTAAAGTAAATTGAATTATGGAGGGTGGCTATGGGGAACTTCATTAATAGGAAGAATATACAAACTACCATGAATTATGAGAGATTAAAATTTGATGAAAACGACAACGAATTCTTAAATGCATATTCTTTTTTAGCATTTCTAGCAATTGAAGAGAGTTTTTATTATTTATATGTCTTTTAACAAAATAAAATATTTATTAAACTTCCGAATTATTTTAGATAAAATTCCTGGCTGCTAATATGCTAATTTTGTACAAAGTTTCATCCTTTTTTTTCAATTAAAGACATCTGTTTTTGTCCAAACAGTCATGACAGCATCACCGAAAGAAAAAAAAATTTCGCCCCAAAATTTCATAATATATTGGGTTGTTCGGAAAGTCATTTCGTTTTTTTTTTTTTTTTTTTTTTTTTTTTTTTTTTTTTTT
>JAPMOQ010006317.1:1473051-1487001 GCA_026543055.1 Argiope trifasciata | reverse complement strand
ACCTTTTATATAGCAAAAAAGAAAAAAATGACGAAAATGCTGTTTATTGCTCTCCATATTTAAAAGGGCACCATCCAAAAACTACTGCGAAGAATCAGCTGCACTTTTTCATACTCAAGCCTTGCTATATCAGCTCTTAAAACATAAAATGATTTTGCGGTTTAAGTATGAAATTGGGTGCGAAAAATGCAATTAAATCCTTTGTCAGGAAAAAACGAAATTACTTTCCGAACAACCTAATAAAATTTGAAGACTTGAAAATGATACAGAATGTTTGTCACTTAAGCCCTCCATTCAACAGAATTCTATATTCCTGTTTGTCAGTAGATATTTACAGCATTAGCAACAAAAACAAAGATCTTTTCTTATGTAGTGAACTAATTACAAAATTTCAATTTTTTTAACTTCTTTTCCTACTTTCTATATTCTGTTTTTCTTCTTTATATCGCGCATGGGGACTTCGTAAATTTCCTCAAACATTCCGGAAATAAATGTTTCTAAATTCAATCTCATGCATACAGTTTTAAGAGACATGAACGACATAAAGACTAATTGATATTATTTATATATGTATAAATATTCTTATTGTCCTTAACCGGCGTTTGTAAGAAAATATTATTTTAAAATCAGCTATTTGCATCTAATTACCTTTAACTACCATATGAGTTATTAGCAAAAAAGATGTTATCGTCTAATGAGATTTCTAATATAATAACTAATCATCGATAGTCCAGTCATGTCATACGGCAAGAGAGGGGAAAAATAGAAGACGAATTAATTTATAAGAACTCACCTGTCCTAAAACATTTGGACATAAAGAGACAGATGCAAGTTTCAGAAGCATCGTTTTGATATCTGGATTAAAATTGATCAGTTCTGCGTATCCACTTCGAAGTCCACACCTACCAAATATAAATGAGAACATAAAAATATATAGCTTTTTCTTATCGGTGAAAAGTCGGAAAATTAGCTCTTTAATTTTCTTGCAAATTTAAGGGGTCTAGAAATTACGGAGTCCCACTTTTTCTAGGAATCGTACGCCTATTTATCCTAATTATATTGAATTTAGATAGTTTATAAGCTTACAGGATTAAGACTGAAAGTTTTAAAGTATTGCTGATAGAAAATTTCAATGAAAAATTTTAGAAACTGACGCCAGGGCTTTATTTTCTACATAGATGGACAAACAGATCGTTGGAGAGATGGGGTGGGTTTGGGGTATAATGGGATACTTTAATTTTGAGAAGGAAAATTTCTTCACTTGACAAAACTTATTTAAAATGTGTTTAAATCTGTACACTGAAGGAATTTTTGTTTATTTATCAGTATCTTATAAATGACGGAGTTGAATACAACCTAGCCTCCTTCTTAATTCATTTAACTGATTTTAATTTCATACCCTTGGATATATTGATACCTTAGAAAAAACATTCTAACCTTCTGTCTACTTTAATGCTATCCATGATAATTACAGAAAAGACATCAATCTAAAAACCTTTGCATCTTGTAAAGAACAAAAATAAATGCCTTGCTTTTCAAATAAATTCCATATAAAGTTTTTTAAAAATAAGAAGCGAGTAAAAGATCGGACGAAATATTTAGTTTTAAATTTAATTACAATTATAAAGTGCATTGGTGCAAATAGTGTTTAAAATTCATACAAAAAATATCCAAATTGGAGAAAGAAACTATATGAAAATAAAACCATCGTCATTGAACAACAAATTCTTAACTTTGAGATAGTCTAAAAATGGTTTTTAGACTATCATTTTATACATATATCAAATTACATTTCATTGAAAAAAATTGAAGAATCATGTTAAGTATGAAACTCGAAACCAGAAACTTACTCGCCCATGTAGCCCTTTGAAGCAGACATGAAAGAGACCATCTCCATCCTATTGTAAGGGTCACCCATTTCCATCAATACTTTTTTGAAGGAGTGAAACTTCTTGCCGTATACATTGCCTTGATATACCTACAAAAAATAAATAAGGAAATTTATATTATTACGCATATTGGTGAGGTGGCTAACAGGGGTTGCCTTATTAGGAGGAGGGGCAAGGGCATGTTCTTCAGATTATATTTGGGCTTTCTGTATATAAGTTCATCGCTATGTGAATTTGCTATGAAAGAAGGGGTTTCCATCTAACATAGACTACTCTGCAAGTAATTAATTTTTCTGTTCTGTATATATCATTCTTCAGTTACCATTAGATCACATGATGCCAGGCAATTAACATATATGGCCAAGCTATTTTGCTTATGTTACAATAAATTATCATTTTAATTAAAATAATCACTGTAAATTTTTTATTTATTAGTCTACTTTTTAAAAAGTTTGGTGGAGACAGAACAAAAACCTCGTTCTACAAGTTGTTTCTGAAAATAGAATGCATTAGTCAATAACAACTATTAGAATACTTAATAACATGAATATAAATGTCATATCCCACTATGGGTTGATTCAAATGTATAAGCCTTTCAATCCTCTCATGTCTTGAGTCATTTGAAATTATTATTTTAGAAATACTTAATACTGTGCCATTTCTAAACATACCATTGGTATTTCGGTTTCATTTTGAATGGCTGGTTTCAACTCGATGATTGCAACAAGGTTTTAGCTTTAAAGATTTTACTTTAGTTGTTCCCCAAATAAAATTAAATAGAAGTGAAATCAGTTTAGTATGACAATAATTAACTGCTATCTTTGTTTTTCCACCATGCCTTTGCTAAACATGTCTATTGCTTTCTGAAATTGCTAAAATTTTAGACACAATTATAATCTTTTTTTCTTAATGCACAAATTCTTAATACAAAGCTAACTGAAGGCATTCATTATTCTAAGATGCTAATCTTTCTCTTTAATTTTTGAGATTTGCAAACCATTTTAAACGAAATTTTCTTTCTAAAGAGTATTAAACTACCAAGTTATTTATCGGTGGTTGCTGTTGTTGATCGAGATCCTGCATTATGCCTTTTCCTGGGGAATTTGAAAAAAAAATTTGGATGCCAGATCTAAATCTTTTTTCCCTGGGGTCACTTGGGTTTTTTTTGCAGGTAGAATTCTCTAGTAATGGATTCATCAATTTATGTGGACGGCCTTTATGTGAGACAGGGCTATTAAGGATGTTAATGAAATTTATTACAGTTAAAACAAGAATTGTACCACTGAAAACTTACAATTCCATGGTACGTGTAACTTACGTGTTAATCACCAAATTTTATAAATCAGTCATCAGTTCAATGGTAATGATAATTCACAGTCCTTTTCTCTGGACTTACTCTCAGATTGTTCTTTGTTGGATTTCAGCCCAACCTTTCAAAGGAGAATCATTTCGTAACACAAGTGAATACAAGTCATTTTCTCATAAACAATGAAATTTGGAATTGCGTTCCAGGAAAAACCAATTGTTGTCCATACTTCTCAAGGCTTAAGTACTTTTTGATGACAGATGGAAAAAGTAATATAAATACTCTTTTTATCTGTCAGAATTTTCGAACATCATTAAAATTATTTCTTTCATAGAATAGCATAGGTCAGTAAAAAAAAATAGAGAACATTTTGCTTGAAAAATAAAAGAGCAATGAAGCAGTTACTTTCCGGACACATTAAATAGTTGCTTTTACAAATATAATGTACATTATTATATAAAAACAATTGCAAGAAGTTTTTAAACATCATATAAGGCTTTGGGAATCTATAAAATTTTAGGTAGTCTGTAAGCTCGTTGCAAAATCTATATCATTTAAATCAGTGGGATAACCAACTATGATGTATAGCATTATTTCTTGGTTTTTCCTAGATTAAAATTTAACGAATAATTTGAATTTTGAGATTTACATTACAGATGGAATTATAGTTTAATGTAACTTTGTAGTCACAAAACAAATATAACTAAGAACGTCATCGCAATTTGTTATCATAAGTTGATTTATGCTATGTGGTGAAGCCTCATTCTTTTACTACCTGCAATTTACTCATTGAATACTAAAATTAAATTGCTGTATCATATTTACCTCATACGAGTATGAGTTAATCACAGATAAATAAAATATAAAATCCACAATTATTTACAAACTAATTAATAATATTATTAAAATATATACAAGATATTGTACCTCCTAATAAAAATTTCTACAATTACTTACAAACTAATTAATAATATTATTAAAATATATAAGAGCTATTTACTTCCTAGTAAAAAAATTCTACAATTACTTACAAATAAATAAATAACATAGTTTTAAAAATATACGTGCTATTGTCTCTTCTAATTGAAAGTAAAGAAATAAAAAATTCTACAGTTGCTTAAAAAATAATAGCATAGTTAAAAATATATACTAGCTAATGTACCCCCTATAATGGAAAATTATCAAGGAAATCTTAACCTACCTCATCAGCCAAAAGAAGAAGTTTCTCTTCGAATGCGAATTTAATAATATCTTGGATATTTTCATAAGAGAGAACCGCTCCTAAAAGAGAAAAACGTAATCCATTGAAGATTTAATTGGTTTTAGCAACAAGTTTTATTTTATCTATTATTAGACTTAAAATTCTAGTTTACTTTAAGATTCAATACATTTCAAATGTGTTTTTGATGACGCAATCATGGATTAATCTCTCGATATATTTACCTGAATAGCAGTTAAAATAGCTTAAACCTTAAAGAATTCAACATGACTTGATGAATAAAAATGAAGACACCAAGACTTCACTCTTGAATCATAGGCCTCCAAGAGCACTCACAGGAGAGGGATTCTCACAACTATTCACGCCTCTGGATTCGTTTGCTATTTTTTACTAACTAATCATTTGCTAAAGTAAACTTCCGATTCTCTGTTCGACTCAATATTAATTGAATACAGCTTTATCTGTTGGCGTTTCATAGTCTCGAAAAGAAGGAAAAGAAATTAACAGAAATGTAATCGATGCCCAAATTTTAATGGTTTGAGTTTCCTCAAGATACTTGAAGTTTTTGAAATCTTCTATCCTGTTGCCAAGTTCGTTGTCAAGCCCGCGGGTTATTGATCCGACATTTTTTTCTTTATTTATTATGCAAAGGAACAACATTACGAATTCGTAACAATGTTATCGCATGAAAATCATTTTCATATCTTATAAAATGCAAAATATTAGAAATTAACTGCTTCATTTATCTTAACTGTGTAATGCTAGTAAATGTTACCTATAGATCTACGTGGACTGAAGTGATTAAATGGAGAAGCTTTATTTGAGACTTCCGGTTATGTAGTTCAAACTGAACTGTCGCTTCCACAATGTAGTCTTCCATGCTCTTAAAAAATAAAGAAACCTGAAATTCCTTTTAATATGGAAATTTTTTGTATTTACTTACACAAATATGATATGAAAGCTCCTGAGCAGCATTTGAAAACACTGTGGTGTAGTAATATTTCTCGTTATATAGTTGGTGAGAGGGGGCGTCTATTATTTCTGGACGCCTAACGTCTTTTAAAACAAAGCACATAAATTCCTCTGTCGCCATAAATTATTCTCTCTATCTTATTTGTTCTTAAAAGTGTTTCTTCTTGCATTATTTCAGAGATAATCTTCGATTTCTAACTCAGTATTTTCCTGTCACATGTAATAATAGAAGGTAATTGCACAGCACTATTACTTCCTTGTTCAAAGTTTTTAAAACAATTTTAGAATCCTACCTGAAGGATTTCCAGGATTGTTAACAATCAAAGCTCTTGGCACACATGTCTTCTTCGCTTCGTTAAGGGATCGCCTTAATTCATCAATATTTAAGCCCCAGCCATTATCTTCGTCCAGATAATAATTGATCTGCAACAAATTACGATATAATTAAATTGCCCTGTTGTTGCAAGAAATGAAATTTAAATGAGCTCTAAAAACATTTCCAATAGGATTAATTATCCAATTTTATATGCGAAAAGTTTTAAAGCTCAATTAATAAAATAACATTACTACAAGACTTGTAAAATACATCGGAAAACAAAAGTCTAATTTGAAAAACTTGTGCTATACTTTTAAGGAAAAAGTTTCATGAAGTTATCTGTAAAATTGGCAGAAGTATTTGCTATTAAAACTATGAATGATCTGCTTTTTAAAAAGCAGTCCATCGTGAAATTGAAAAATTTATTCAAGGGATCCTAGGAGTGCATTTTTCAGATTCTTTTAAATTATTATTTTTGCGTACTTTTTTCGTTGCTTAAATTTCATCTCGCTTTCCTTTAACTGGAATAGACTACATGATAATATCTAGGATTATAATTTTTTCACTTTTTAGACGAATTTTAATTTAAACCGCAGAAAGCTCATAATTTTTATTGCAAATATCTCCTTCAATTTTATAGATAACTCCCTGAAAATTTTCATATGCTTATACTTTGATACAACGTAGCTAAGCCTAAGAGGACTTTTTGTCCACGTTTATTTTTTGGTTGCTATTCTAGTTTGTTATTCCACCGCTAAGGAGACTGTAATCTGGCCAAGAAATTGTAATAGTCATTTCATTAAAGACCCATTTTACTTCCTTGACAATACGAAAGTATATTCAAATGCAAGCAATTTTAAAGGACTTTGCCGATCACCCCATATAAACAATGTTAAAAGGAAAATCTGAGAATCAAGGCACTCATGGAAAGGGAAGTGATGCCTTTTTTATGAGTATTAGGGAAAATTTGGTGAATAACTTTTGCTATATATATATATATATATATATATATATATATATATATATTAATTAACAAAATAAGACAACCGAATCAAAATAAACAATAGAAAAAAATAGTCAATAGAAAAGGAATCCGGCCTGAAAACTTCGTCAGGAGCCACTTTCAAGCAAGGATTCCTAATAAGGGATTTTTTCTGTGAGGTATCGATGGACAATGTATATATATATATATATATATATATATCATGTCATGAGTCACAATATATAGATTGAATGCCTATCTTTCAAAACTGTTATTTTAAAAGTAAATGTTTCAATAAAATTTTGGAAGTTTAAAATTCTTTCAATATTTTTTCCTTTTCAAGTGCAAATCCATAATTTAATTTCTCATATTTTAATGGTCTAATGATTCATTAATAATTTGTTGATAAATATTTAAACAGTGTCGTTATTGCAAATTTGATGACGTTAGTTTGGAAAATAGGTAAAGAAGCTTTATTCTTACTCAAGGAAAGAAAGAGGGAGCAGAAAAACCATTGCTGTTTTCCTTAATAAATTTGTAAGAAGGCATCACTAGTTTAGAAAACAGAGAATTAAATAAAGTAATTATGATTTAACCTCTAAATGACCTAAGTTCCAAATTTGATAACGGGCTTTTTAAATTGAACCATACGCTTGCAATTGGTTTGCTTTTAATATTTGGCTGTTAGATGTTGCTATCGCATAGTGTTCTTTTGAACAAAAATCTTTTTTTTTTAAAAAAAAAGGTTAGCAGTTAAAAATGTTTAAATAGTATTATATTTTTTTCCCTCCATTTTATACTGAATGAGTAACATATTTTTAGAAAAAATTTAGCGGACTAAATACTTGTAAAAATTTTACTTCACCGAAAAATAAAAATGCTTTTGTGGTAGGTAAGTACATTTATTTTATTATAATATAATTACTTTTAGCAAAAACCTGTTTTGTTTGAAGAAAATCGAGATATTTTTCTGAGTATCAATTTTGATACTTCAGGCTAAAATATATATTGTGATTTTTTTATTCTTATTTTCTCTATATCTGGCTACTTCAATGAACATATTGATATTTTAAAAATTTAATTTGGAAAATCAAGCTTCTAAGGGTTAAAGTTATGATCCGATCCCGGAAGCCGTGAGGGGAAGGGACATGTTTTGTTGCGTGTATTTAAGCAATGCATTCTTTGACAATTTTAATGAAGCTGGCATAGAGTGTTTAAGAATTATATAGACAGTTATTATATAAACTTATAGATTGAGCTGTATATAGTTGAGAATTATATAGAGTTATAGATACTGACTGAAAAATACAGACTAAAAAATGGGAGGTGAATATAGCTATTCTTCTGATGTGGATTGAAATGATCGTGAATGCATGGTTTAATAAATGGGACTCAATTCTTGATTGGAGAGACCTTTATTTCGAAAAGGGGGACGAACGTCAAAATTTGAATCTAGTATTATATTACGGTACATGCAAACACCCTAATGAAAACACTCTAAGGAAAACATTTAGATTTTACAAATTGAGAAAAAAAAAATTTCTCATCCTCCTGCTTTACTGAGAATCAAGTAGGAAATAGTTGGCTTAAGGGAAAATATATAAACACCGTAAAACACATAATAAAAAAAAGCCGTAAAAATATAATACGAATAAGGTTAGAATTCTTAGAATGCAGATAAACATTCATAGAAATTTTATTGCACTTATAAAAGGACTTAATTATAATAAGTTAACTACCTGATACATTCCGTATTCAGCAATTGTAGATGAGTAGAGAGGGTATTGAGGTATAGGAATCATGATACCAGCTCGTGTTCCATTAATCGGATGGTTGATCAAATAGAAGACATTCTAAACATAAAAAATGATGATGCATCAATAATTTAAATATTTTTAAATGGAAAAAAATAAGAAAGAAAAATAACCACTCCCAGTTCTTACTTGAATCGCTTCAGTTGCGCCTGTTCTCAACACGATGTCTGTGTAGGATGCAGGGAAACCATCTCTTCTTTCGATGAATTGTGCAATATGACGCTTGACTAGTTCTAATCCAGTACATTCCGTGTACACACCTGTGTATTCAGAAAAAAATATGCAAATTCTTAGAAGCTTTGGGGTATTAAAATTTGATGCAAAAATCAACAAATTAATCAATAAAAGTTGTTTCTTAAAATTTCAAATATTAGAAAGGTAAGAACTCATAAAAAAGAAATGTGGTTTTCTTTCGAAATTTAACTTGTAATACTAAGTCCAAATTTTAAAATTACATCCACGATTCTGAACAAATTATCAGATATTGAATAATGAAACTGGCTTGAATTTCAGGCCAGCAATCTGATCTATAGTAAGAAATTCGATGAAAATATTTTTCAGCATTTTGATAAATTTCCGTTAAATTTGTACGATTGTTATAGTATACAATTGGTATAGTTACAAAGAAAATTTTATAATTTTGAAATGATGTAAAATTTATTTTGGACAATAATATTTTTTGAGGTTATCAGAGAAAAAGGCAAAATTGAGTTTCCTTTTTAATTAATCAAAATTCCAATGAAAATTTAAAAAAAATCGCTTTGAGGTGCACATTGACAAACTTTCAAAGATACATATGTGTCTAATTAGGTGTTTGGGGATCATGTTTTATTAAATAATACACATAATAATTATACATAGTTAAAATATTTTATGCTAATTCTTTTAGCATTGATATTGTTCACTCTTCATTACCACGTTCTTTATTCTTCATTATAACCTTCATCACATTTTATAGTCTTCTTCAGTTTTCGTAAAACTATGCTATATATTATACTGCGAAGGATAATAATAATAGATCCACCAATGAGAAGAAAATCAGACAGCTCTAAGCCATCTGTTATAGAGTTTATTCTGTTTTAAACTTTTAATCGGAATTTCAATTAATTACAAATTAATATAAAAAAATTCGCCTTTAATCAAGATTACTCGGAAAATATTTTTGCATAAAACACAAATACTGTTTTAATATAATTCCAGTTAAATCTTTTAAATATATTTTTATGCCCATGACACCTCTAAATTGACAGCCATTAAAGGCGCATTATTTTAATTGTCTTTTATATGCCATATATATTTAATTGTATGTGTGTTTTAGCACACAAACGCATATCAAATTTGGTAGCTTTAAGTCAAGCGGTTTGTCCTGTAAAGAGGTAATTCAAGTATTCATAATCTTTATTATTCACAAAGAATTGTCTTTCCCCATACAATTACGTGGATATAGAAAAAACTCTACCTTTGGACAGATCTTTTATGAATTAATTTTGTAACTCCTTTTTAATTTAGGCACAATGACTGCAAATCACAAATATTACTTTGTTGTGCTTTTATATACTTCAGATGCAGTTCTCAAATGCGAGCACACGTGAGTATATAGACAAGCAAATTAGTAATAAATGACATTCAATTCTAAAATGCTTTTTTCTACTAAGTCTTGAAGTCGTAAAATGTGGAGATTCTTTAAAGTCTTGATATTGACTTTTCTAAATGACTATAATTTATTTTCTTGGTAAACTTCGTAGGAGAGAAAATAAAGCTATAAATTTGGATCGATACCAATAGAGAATATAAAAATGTTTTTCCTTCAAACAGTGTTCTAACACAGCAATTTATTATGAGAAAATAAATAGAAAAACTAACCAACGCTTCCGCCACAAACATTTAGGATATTTTTTGCTCGTTCCTTTACGTCATCCGGAAATCTGTCATCTGTCATCAACGCAGGATTCGCGCATATAGACAGTACCTAAAATGCAGGAGAAAAAGGTTTCGTGAATGTAAACGAAAGATTTAATAACCAAAACTGTTAAGAAAAAGTTATGAAAATGCTCTATCACCTGTCGAATGAATGTTAAAGGTTTTTGTCCCATTGCTTGACAGTCTCCAAAGTTTGCGCGAATCACTTCCTTGAAAGGCTTCGGAACACCCTGTAATAATAATTAAAAGTGACAAAACTCAGTTTGATGAAATTTGTACTTTAGTAATTAATGAGCAAAAATTTGCAATAAAACTGAATAAATAAACAAATCTCTTAACATTTCCAAAAAAGAAAAATTTTGTATTCTTAAAATTTTGGTGGAGTCAGATGAATCATTTTCAGGGAGTCAATTTAATCTCCTGTGAACCAAATCAAATGTTCAGATCCCTTTTAATTTTGGAATCTCTTGCGGTTCTTGAGGAAAAACAGGTAGTTTCATGTTATATAATATATACAGTTGCATTTGTCATGTGATATCGTTCCATTAAATTAATAATTTTTTAAATTAATGAGTACAATAAATAATGTTGACTTTGGTCCAATGAAATGATGAATTAACGAATTAACAAAAATTAGTAATTAATATTATTTAACTAATATTACATTTTATGTTTCTTTAACTATACAGTATGTTTACATATAATAATTAAGATTTAAAGATATAATTATTCTAAGGAAATTAATTTTTTGATGGTTTTACTTCAAAATTTAATATTTCAGGGATTAATCAAAATTGATCTTAATCAAACATAAAAATGTTAATCACAATTAAAAAAAATATTAAAAATCGCATATTTTATTAGGTCAACACTAATAATATGTGTAAAATTTCAATATACCGAGTTCCAAATAGTTGACAAAAATGTAAAAATTGTGAATAATTAAAAATTTTTACAAATATATTAAACAATACAATGTATAATACTTTTTTAAAGCCGTGAATAAAAATTTGTTTTTACTGTTCAACTTCTATATCACAGATGTGGGAGTTAAGGCTAAAAATAGAAGCAGAACTACAGCATACTTGCATGCTATATACAAAACATTCAGCAGAATAATAAACTATGGTCTTTTTCAATCTCCAATAAATAGACGACAAGATGAATTCATTATCATAAATTTTGTATAAACTTGGTTATTCTTCGATACAACCGCAGTGAAAATTCATGCATTTGTTTTACCACTTCAACAAGTTTGTAATTCTCTCTTCGAAAAACGTTGCCATCAATATCATGAGATGTCTCTTATACTCATTTGAAGCACTTTATTCACCTGATAGCTTTGGTTCCATAGCTATTTGTTTATTTCAGAAAAAAAGGAGAATCAATGAGCTCTAAGGTGCCTTTTCGGGGAAAAGAAAAATAAAAGGATCCAAGTCTGTCTCAAAGGAAGACGTTTTTCAACTAATTGATCAGATAATTAGAAAGAAATGAAGAATTCGGAAATCCTAGGCAACGTGCTAAGCATGACAAACTCTCTGTTCGGAAAGAGGGAGAAGTTTAGGCACTTTTCATTCCTTTTAAAAAAAGAAAACTCTAAACACTTCTAGACTAAAGAAGAACTTCAAAGGACGTCATGTTTCATCTCTCTGATGCGAGCATTCTTTGAGGATGTCGAAAATCTGATTCACCGATCTGATTCAACTTTCATGGCATTTATGCCAAAAAGTAATTATGTTTGTACATAATATTAATTTGTATACAATATTAATACATTTATTTTGTTCTCCATTTTCCCATTTTTTTTTGTAGTTAATTGGAGATCGAAAAAAAATTTTCATAAGTAGGTTTTCACAATGCATGCACAAAACCTAAATTCTGGTAAACATCAACGTAGGTATTGTTTGCCAACGAATTCAAAAACACTTCGCGAATTTGAACATATGTTAGGGTGGGCTTAATTCATCAAAGTAGGGATAAGAGGAAGGATAAAAGGAGTAGATGTTTGCATTTAACAATAAAGTGAATTCGTTTTACCCGCAGACTAAATACAAATAAAATAATGAAGTAAGAATCTACTCTATATTCACATACACGTAAAAAGAAAAACCAAACGAAAAGATTTCTAATAGAGTGGAAATTAAAGTTAAAGAATGACGAAGAGTTCCGAAAATGCACTTATCACCCCTTAATGAGTTAGAATCTTCGAAAAGTGGTTACCTCAGGATACTGAAACGAACAGTAATTCTACATTGGGCAAAAGAAAATATTTACTCGTCCATGCTCTTATTTACTTGAATAATAAATTAATTCATTCGCGTTAGAATCTGGTAATAGATTTTTATAAATATCAACTAAAAATTATCGATAACGAAGTTTTACTATCTGCTAATTTCAGACAGAAATTATTAATGTAATCCTCAACGCCTAAATGTCTTTAAACTTACAAAAATATTTAAAATATTATATTTTTAATACATATTATTATATTTATTTAATTTAATCCAAATTAATTTCAAAAGCTTTATCTTAATTTAACCCTCAATAATTACATTCTTTTATTTCCTAATCCAATTCCACTTTTTCTACTTAATTAATTCAAGATAAGCTTCATAAAATTGCTGAAAAGATTAAAAGCCGACACTTTCACACGGTCTGAATGGACATAATATAGCTGACTTGACAAATATCTGTGATCCCTTGCTTTTTAATTGACATGCGATGGAAATCTCTATTAAAAACATCACAGTATATAAGACAGAGATAATTTATTTCTCACTCTTTTTACGTCACTTCTTGCCTAATCTGCAGCTCTGGGAGGACGTGTTTGTCTTTGCTACTTGTACCTAAACATGATAGTCTTCCGGGAAAGTGAATAAAACAAACTTTAAAATTTCAATGAACCT
The DNA here is from genome assembly GCA_026543055.1 of Argiope trifasciata. Lineage (NCBI taxonomy): Eukaryota > Metazoa > Arthropoda > Arachnida > Araneae > Araneidae > Argiope > Argiope trifasciata. The sequence continues at coordinate 1,473,677 of JAPMOQ010006317.1, read as the reverse complement.
TTCTGTCTTCGAACCTTCCTTCTGTTTCGCAAAATATTATGCTTATACATTAAAAAGAGTCGCTTTAAATGTAAACATATAATTTTTTAATCAGAGGGCAGTTTTGAAGACAATGAAGAGACTTTCGATTTTTAATCTCTCCTAGAAGGGCATAGCTATTTACAAGCAGAAGCGAGAACAAGGCACGTCCACAGAGCTCAAGACAAGACGAGAAGTGGGGAAAAGAGAGAAATCAACTGTTTCTGGTCTTATATAACATAAAGTACTGATAGGGAAAAATATTTTTTCACAGTGCTAATATACTTCAAGATTCTGATAGAGATTTCTTCACTTGTCAATCACAAGTAAAGGAAACACAGGGATCTTTATAAAAAGTACTTGTTTAGGTCAGCAATTTTTATCATTTCTCTCCGAGCGTGAGATCCGCGACTAAAGCATTTAAAAAAACTTTTCTTGAATTAATTAAGTAGAAAAGTGGAATTGAATCGGGAAATAAGAGAATATTTCAGATTGACTTTTATATGGGTTAAATTATATTGAATGTTAGGAAATTAATTAAGTTTAAATTAAAATTATATATATATCGGCGAATTGGCAGTTAGTCTACATTGTTTGCATCCCGTATT
>JAPMOQ010006317.1:1453137-1473041 GCA_026543055.1 Argiope trifasciata | reverse complement strand
CGATCGAAGATTATGTCTTACTATTATTGTGTAACATATAGTATCAGCTCTCTTTCTTTGAAAAATATTTGAACTTATCTGCAAATATCGTATCTAAATAGTAATTTTTAAAAATTACGCCGTCAAAGGATTAAAAAAAGTGCGTGCATAAGTTATTCAGTACGCAAATAAGCAAAAACGGTGCCTCGACTTGAAATATTTCAATAATTGTTGTAAATCGAGTTTGTTTATACTTAAAATTATTAAATCATTTAATGTCACCTTTCCTAACTATTTTTTTTTGAAAAAAATTCAGTAATATTCTTGATACGATTATGAAGTGTACGATTTGTCTACATCCCCCCAAAAAAACGCAATTTGAAAAAAAAAATTGATTAAAAAGACACCATTTATGTGATTGTATAATCTAAGATATTAGTTAAAAACATTTTCAAAAATTCCTTCTCATTAATAAATAGAATTTCTAAATCATAAAATTATTATTTAATTTCATACCTTTTTTAATTCTTCCTCAATTTCCGCCGATCGAATCGCGAGAGGTCCAAGCACCGCATACTCCATATTTTTGAAATTGGGGTTGACATTTTCCAAAGTGACGATTTTCTTTCCCATTCTCGGTTTCTTCCTGCTAAACTACCAAGAGATCTACTATTCGAATCTCAGAAGTTGATAGTTTGACATCTGACATCTGGTCATTATATACCCCTCTTTTTAAGAGAGTTCGTGCAGGTGTATCATCAAGATTATCAAATTTGTTTTTACCGTGTGATCATGATAACATTCCTGGCAATTGATTTCGAAGAAATAACTGCACACTTTTCTCTTAAAACCGTTGATGAGCCATCTAACTTAAAGAGAGGGGAAATTGAAGTAGCCGGGTTGATATTTTCGTTTGTCCATAACTTCCTTCAGATTGAAGGTAGAAAAAAATATTCTGTTATTATTGCTCCATCAAAACAAACAACTTTTGAGTGAAATTTTTTCAATAACTGAATTTTATTGGCAATTATGGAATCTTCAACCACTAACCCAGATTGTTTTTAATGTTCTCGTAAATTGAAACTCGAGATTTTGACGAATCTGAACTTTTCAGACCTTTTCGAATTCAAAAACATATTTTTCCGAAAATAATATATAGCTTTGTCTACAAATACATATATATACATTCTATATATGTTGTCTGATTGTCTGTGAATATAATGGTCTAAAAATATGTAAAACTAGACAAATGAAATTTGCTACATCGCCTTTGAGCAGAAATTGAAGATTTCTATGAAATTTTAAATAAAATCTATTCACAGGATGTCTGTGACTTGAATGTCTTTATAAAAGTGAACATAATAAATATAAATTTAAGGAGCTAAAAGGATAAAATTGGATGCGCAGATTGACCATCTAAATTTATATCTGAATAAAATTTACTATTAAGTCTTTGAAGATTTCTAAGAAATTTTGAGTAAAATCTATTCATCGGACACATGTATGTGTGAATGTCCATATAGAAGGGAAAATAATAAATACAAAAGTTAAAATTCTAAATGGATAAAATCTGATACATAGACTAAACATCTAAATGTATAAAATTTGTTATAAAATCCGTTCAAGAATTACATGTTTGTCATCTCTATACTTATGTAAAAAAATGAGCATTTAAAGTCGTAATGAATTTTAAAATTAAATTTGGTACAGAATTTTGCTCAAATTTTAAGCAAAATTCTGTTGTCGGAAAAAAGGCGCGAAAACATATACTCTATTCTTTATTTTACAACGAAGCACAAAATAATGATGTTTTGGACTCAAAAAATAAAAATCTTTTCACTCGAATTATTCGAGATCATGTCTAAGTTCTACAATTTCATACTAAGGAATTTTTACAAATGGAAATTTTATAAAAATTTTAGCCCCATTTAACTAATTCTTTGATACTCCCTTCCGGCGCCGCGGTGGCCTGGTGGTAAGGTCTCGGCTTCGGAACCGGAGAGTTTCAGGCTCGAGACTCGATTCCACCGAAGAACCGTCGTGTGAGGGGGTCTCTTGCACGTTAAATTTGTCAGGCCAAACGTCCTTCCGCTGGTGTGGCGTGGTGTGGAGAGGGGGGTGCCACTTCAGATGTCGTCTTCGTCATCTGACAGTGGTTCAAAATTAGGAGGTCCGTCCCAAAATAGCCCTCGTGTTGCTTTAAAAAAAGGGACGTTAATATAACTAAAATAGCCCCCTTCCATTCTCCTAATTCCAAAAACTGTAAAATTAAAGTAGAAATGATATAATATCCTCAAGATAAATGGATTCTACTCTCATTTTCTGACCTTTGGTTGACATATTTTAAATATTCCAAAGGAAAAAGAAATTTAAAAATAACTTTTGATGAACCAGTTTAGTTATATTAACATCCCGTTTTAAAGTATTGCAGGCTATTTTGGAACGGACCTCGTAATTTTGAATCACTGTTGGATAACGAGGACGACACTAGATATAGAGCCCCCTCTCCAAACTTTACGCCACACCAGCGAGAGGACGTTTGTCTCAGACGGATTTAGCGTGCACTAGACTCGCTTACACAACGGTTTTTCGACGGTATCAGGTTTCGAAGCCGAGGCCTTACTACCAGGTACGGCAGCCCTTCAGTATCGGTAAGTACCTGATATATAAAGTTATGACAGAAGAGAATTTATAAATTTAGAGTAAGAAAAGATTGAATTTCTTGTGTGGAAAAGGTGTACTTATAATATTAAGGAGCATCAGTGCAAACAAGTAATTGTAAAAGGCGATTAAAAATTCTAAGTGTTAGGAAAGATTGAAAAGAAATATGTCAGAATCACATACTAACTCTTGAAATTTAGGAATATTTAGTTTAAATATACTCTGCCAATAGAACTTGAGGAGAACTAGTAAAATTTCTTTGTTTTAATGAGTTTTGTTTATTGGGCATTTGGTAAGAATAAAATAAAGTAATGTGTAATTTTCACGAATTTAATTTTTTTTCAAATTTATCGTTATTTATTAGTAAAAAGTGTGACTTAAATCATTTCATCAAAATATGTCGTATACATGTTTATATTTGATAGTAAGTAATGTTAAATTTTTAAAAATTTGAGTGATGCGGAAGTATTATTTAGACATGAAATTTTTATTTATCTAAAAAAGAATCACAGGTGAATATACTTAAATGCCTTACGTAGCATCTGAGAAAATAATTTTTTATTTCTCAAAAGTTTGAAATTTAATAGTAAGAATCATCTAGTTACGAATGACGTCAAACAGTGATTACGATTGCAGCCAGATGATGACTAAAGTCAAATTGACACAAGTGTCATCTTGAAAAGTTTATAGTCCTCTGATGAAATCACCAGTGTTGTAAACAGTTTGTTCTCAATTACGTGGACATTGCGGAACACTGAAGCAGTGATAGTGCTCTTTCTACTGATGACTAAGATAGGACGACCTATATTAAAAAAAATTTTTGGAGCATGTAGTTCCCAATGTTGGTCCTTTTTTGGAAAAGCCTTAAATTGTTATAATTTTAATACGGACTTGCAGTAATAGTTAAAACAAACAGAAAAATCAGTTACTTATTATTATTAAACAAGAGGGAGAAGAAGATGGCGATCACTGACATTGTTGAAAATTCGCAAAATTGTTTCAAACCAGTTAATAAAATCATATAAAAGACAATTTTACAGATAGCTTTGATGGATATTGAATGGATGCCGGAACTATTTTGATGAAGAATTTAGCGGCAAAATCGAAGATTCTGGAAACAACAGGAATTTTGGTGATAGGTTCGAAGGATGGGAGTTTTGACAATATTTCCAGAATCTTTTTGTCTTTTCTAAAGCTATAAAAAACCTAGGAATAAATTTGAAGTAAGTCGAGTACTCAGACAACGTCGAGTGCTGAACAGCTAGTCAGAATATAATTAGTTTGTGAGCGAATATTCAAACTTCGTGCGACGAGTCTTACATTGGAGTATTGAGAATAATTGAATCATGTGCTGAATCTTATAGTGGAGTATTCGTAGATCTCAGGCTTTTACTGAGTTTTGTAGTGGAGTATTGAGTAGAATTCAGTTGTGTGCTGATACATGTAGTGGAATATTAAGTAGAACTCAGTCGTGTGCTGAGACTTGTTGTGGAGTTTTGAGTAAAATTAAGGTGTTGAGACTTGTAGTGGAGTATTGAGGCTACCTGGAGTCGTTTACTGAGCATCCAATTCAATGTTGAATGGAGTGTTAGTAGTGAATCGACAGTAGAATTTAGCTGAAATAAATAAACAATGAAGAATAACAAACTCTTGAGGGATGGAAATAACAGTTCGTATAGTCTTTTCCTGTATAATTCTTACTGAGTGCTTTGTGCAGTTACGGTTTTGAATACAAATTTGCCATTTATGTGCTGCTGTTTACTGTAAGAGTTGTTCTTGTATACACTCCAACTGTGTTTTGTGGTTTGTATGTTTTCGTGTTAATTAAATGCCTTTTGTTATTAACCTCTTTTCGCCTATTTTAAAATTAATTAATAACTTGGAAAAATCATGTCAACAACTGTGATTATTTTCCGGTTGTCCAAAGAACATTCCATTTTACTGCTTTCCTTCTCTAAGAAAATCCTTTTCTAAGTTTAAGATGGAACCCAAAGAAAGAGAAAATAATAGTAGCTATAAAGTTCCTGTTTATTTACTTAATTTATAATTTTTTTTTGAAGGGTGCAGATAAAATTTTAAATACTGATGTGTTAGGTCTTGTTTGGAGCTGAAATCATTGTGAGCTTCTATAGATAATTTTTAGCATGAAATTAAAAATTGATTAAAAGTATTCAGTACACTTTCAAATTTTTGAAATGACATAACTTTTATATTTTTTGATAAATATTTTAATCACAATTTATAATAAAGATGAATGTATGTCTGCACGCATGCGTGTTTGCTTTTATGGGGTTTTTTCCATAAGGTCTATAATTTTGCAGTATAATTTTTCTTCCATTTTTAAATAAATTTTAAAAATTGTACTGAAGTATTTTCTTAAAATATATTTCATACAAGATATCTTTTTGAATCACATGTTTTGGCTGTCATGATGCCCAATAAAATGTTAAATATTTTACGTAGTTTGGTCTCTTAAATATACCTATAAATAGATTTTTAAGCTTGACATTTTGATAATCATATACTATTAGAGACCCTTTAAGCCGTTCTGTTGATTGTATTATGTTTTCCTCTCATTTTCTCTCATCTCCCCTAAAATTTGAAATTGTGGTGTCTAAACTTCAATGAATACAGAAACGTTTTTTCTGAAATCAAACATATTTTTAAAAAAATATGGGAACAGTATTCAAGACTCATACGTATTACAAAATATTGGAAGGATTTTTCATCCAATTCAATTTAAAGTTTTAATTTCAAAACGATTTAAAAGACGTAAATATTTCCTTTAGTTTCAAAAAACAATTTATGTCAATAAATGTGATGTTGAAAAAGTTATAAAACCTGATTTCTATGTAGTTTTTCCCTCCTGTGAAGCATATTCATTACAATATTTGAAAACATTACAAGTTTTAACTAAAGAAAAACGTTTTAATCTCCTTCCCACCAAATCTGACTGAGTTATGAAACTTGTAATATTATAATTTTTAGACAATCAGCATTTCTTTTGTTTATTTTGGTGGGAATTTTGAAAATATTACAATGCAAAAATGATTTCTACAATATTTTAAAATCCAAAACATTGCTTTTTAAAAGATACTAGATATTTTTTTCGTTTAATTTTTAAAATTTTTGATTGATTGAAAAATATTTTAAGCATATTTTCCATAAATATATTTTAAATAAAATTAAAATAAATTTTAATTTCCGATGGTAAGTTATGCTTACCTGAAAAAAGATTAGGTTTTACCTATATGTTACAATTGTGCTGACAATAGTTTAAACTGAAAGATTAAACCACTGTAACCTTAATTTAAAAACTCGGGAATTTTAGCATGTGTCTGTATGAAATAGAATATTTATATAAAACATCATATTTTCCAAAAAAATGCTATATTTTTTGGGAATTATAAACAATTTATGTTATTTTATTAATTCAATAATGTTTTATAAATTAAGGTAAACATGATTTATATACACAGGATATTCACTCTAAAAGATAATTTTTTAATTGCGTATATTTTGAAATATTTCTGCTCTTTCCAGTAATATGATTGGATATACGGTCGCTGGAAGAAAAAAAGTAGATATCCAAACATAGTTTGAAGTTGATCCTCTTATATGAAAATCAAAAGTACAATCTTAAAGGTAGCAAATAATTATAACTTAAAGCTGTTATGCCCTGTGTGGGTTGTGTTCATATTTAAAAATGTATAAACTTTGTAATTTCCAATGACAGTACCCATTTTTATTATAATGAATAGATTATCCATGAAAAGATATTCGTACAGGTTTGGTTAATGTACTCGAGATGTATCGATATTTAACATTTTTGGTAAGGGGTAGTCTCCATATTTAGATGTGTAAGATATCTCTGTACATCTGTAATAGAATTTTTTTCTTTTTTCTTTTTGTGCACTTTTAAGGCAACTCTAAGGTTGCATGTTAAAATAGATTGTTACTTTATTCATAAAAAATATTCGTATTGAAATGTTTGGGAAGAATAGTGATTATTTTCTACAAAGAAATATTCAAATCATTAAAAGTTTCATTTTTATTTTAATCAAAATTCACATCATCCACATCAAATTTTATTCCCTTATAACTCGTATACTCATAATTTTAAAAAATTATATGTACTTGATCGATTCCAATCCGGAAAATTTCGTTAAGAATTTAAATTCAAGTTTCGCTGTTTGGAGAAGGTAAGTTTTATAAGTAATGGGAAAACGATCCCTATAATAGAAGAAAATATTTCATACACTTATAGAAAACATATTAATACATTTACTGTCTTATTGTTAATTATTATTTATGGAATAACAAGTGTATGAATACCATTTTAATGAGAAAAGGTTTTTCCTCTCAATTAATTTAAAATCTATAGATAATCAAAAATAACAAATTTAAAATGATTAAATTATTTCACAGAATTTTCTGCACAAAGAGATTCTAAGCAGACTCGATAACTGACTTCAATAAACTGCCTTTTCTGAGTATTTAATATCAACAACGCGATAAAAGATATTTTTAAAGTACATTTATTTGATGGATGGAAGAAATCTAATGAACGAATGCTTCACGTAGACTTGCTCATCTAAAACTAATATTGTAATTTTCCAAATAACATACTTCCTAGAAACATTGAAATAATATAATTCAATCATTAATCATTCCACACATATATCTACTAAAGTTCATGCCAGTTTCAATTTTCTTTTCATATCAAAAGTGGCTGGCTGACCGAATATTCCATATTTTTGAAATTTGGGTTAACAGTTTCCAAAATGACGTTTTTTATTTCCTGTTTATTTAATAACAGATTTATTTTTGTAAACAACCAGAACAGGTGATTGAAAAGATATTAATTCCCCTCGGTATGTTCAAAATGTTTTCGAGGCTCTGTTCCGAGGAACTTGTCATGAAACTAGCGACAGATCTATTTTTTCTCAAAACACACAGAGCAGGTGGTTGAAAACGTATTTCTATAATATCCATAAACACATTCTAAAAGTTTCGGGAAGCTACTATAAGGAAATGGTCACAACAGGTGTTTCTATATAATTGCCAAACTTACTTTTAACTTGGCAATTATGAAGATCAATTATAAAATTCTGAGTTATTCTACAATTCAATTAAACTTTTATTTGTTTTTTTTACTAATAATTTTTAGCTAGTATTCTAGTCTTTCTGCTTGAATTGAAAGAGAAACTTTGTGAGTTTGACGGACAAAGAAACTGCCTATCAGCAATAATAAATTTTTTTCTAGATCTGAAACATCTTCACGGATCACTAAAGATTTGGCGGTAAAGATTAAATTGAATTAACTGGACGAATTTAGTAAGAGGAAAATTGTCTTAATAGAATATTTAATTGTAATAATTATGCATTTTAATATTAACTACTATTAAAATGAATTCCAACAATTACAAAATTTAGAATAATCGATGAGTTTTTAATTTTACCTAATACGATGAAATGTGAATGTCGAAAATTCCAATGGGCATATAAATAAACATAAATTTTGAAAATAATTTAAATGAACCTGCTTATTTATTTTTAAATAAAGCTCTATTCAATAAACTGAAGATAAAATTGCAAAAAAGACCAATGTTATGCTAATTAGACGAATTGAAATTTAGAATTTATTAAAATACTAGCTGGTATCCAGCGCATTGCTTGCGAAAAAGAAATAATCTTGAAAACATAGTTTGGAATTTGAAATAGCTGTCTTGTTTAATTAAGAATGATATTTATTTTTTTTTCGCCAATGAATACATTTATTGAAATTGAAGAATATATAAATGAGAAGCATAAATAGTATTTATGCTATTTTTATTGTTCTATTCATTAAACGAATATTTATTTTTCTGCATTAGATTTGTGTATTCTTTTGGAATTGTAAAGCTTGGTGTTCTTTCAGAATGGTAATGAAAGAAACTATTTTTTGTATCTCGTGATTCGTTTAATATTCGCTCAGTATTATCAAGTTTAATATTAGAAAATGTAACTAAAATATTTTCTTTTAAAATTGATTAAATATAGAAAATATATTTATACCATAAAATCTTTAATACAAATAAGTTATAGTTGAAAAGGTAATTTTTTGAAAACTTAAGATGGTGCAAGATTATTTGTACAATAATATTTTCGGAAGTTACTGCAAAAAGCGCTAAAATTTTATGAAATGTTTAGTTACAATTTCAAACCTATAGGATTGGTTCTCCTAAAGCTTTCCCGTACGCTTCCTAATCAAACTTACCTCAGAGGAACACTTGCATTGCATTTACGTATAATATCTCCGAAATATTAACACTTAACTTGAATTTAGCAACTTTACTGAATCTGTTGTATCTCCTTGGCGAGTTATTTGGTGGTTAATAGAGGCGGTAAATAGATTTGAAAATAATTTTTATACTTTAAATGATTGTATTAAGCCTATAATCATCCCGTTATTGCAAGCAATAAGTATTCAAAGTCTTATCGTAATCGGAAAAAAGGTACGGCAGCGCTTAAGAGACATACAGACAAACAATCACTTTTATTTATATAGATGAAACAAGCTTAAAAGACACTGTTAAAGAAATTGCAACTTTAAAAGACAACTTTTCAAAATTCTGTCAAAAGCTACTACGTATTGAATTCAGCTGAAACTCAACTATAACAGCTGTACAACAAAAACAAAAGTGGAAATGGACGAAGAAAATTTGAATATAGACAACTACAGACAGTGCGAGTGATAAATGTAGTTAAACAAAGAATAATCCTAATATTTGTACGAGGAAAAAGCGTTGGTAAAGCATTTTTGAAAGGAATGTTTAAAATTATAGAAATAGGTGTTTGGGAACAAAATTTGTTAATTTTTAAGGCTAATTTTTACAAAAAATCTAATTTTAATTTTAAAATAATGTAAAAATATTTTTTGTGCAAAAAAATCATAAATTTCAGAATGTCGTAGAAACTTTTTAAAAACGTAATAAATTCTCTAAAGTATTAAGTAAAGCGTATACCAAATTTCATTCAAAACATCAAGGGGCGTGATTTAAAGCTCTAGTTTCAAACCAAGGAAGCTCGAAATTTATTGAAATGACAAGGTGGATTCTCTTATGGAAACAGGAATATCAATAGTTCAGGGGTTTGAAACCGTTATCACTTATCATCAGAAAATCTCGTTTCAAAACAAGCTCCAAACTTATCAAAATAGCAAGTACCAAGAAATTCTTTGAGGTATCCACCTCATTTGTCCCTCATTCTATGTGGTTTAAAAATGGAAAATAAGAAGTGATAGAAGAATTTACAATTACCCGTATGTTTATGACTCCTGCCAACTAAATAAATTTGGACTAGGTGACATTCCTGAAACTGATATAGGACACTGACCATATTCTTTTTTATATCTTTGTGTTATTGAATTTATAAAACAAAATATGGTACAATAATAATCAATATCGCCAGTCGAAAGTTTTTTTTTTCAAAAAACAGTTTTTAATAAATAGTAGCTACAAATAGCTCTTCTGTTATTGGAAATATTTCACTTTCTATATTAATTTTAATTTCTAGATATTAGAGTATCGCCTTTTTTTCCTAAAGATCCCAATCAGCAATTTTTTTTAAAAAAGGAAATTAACAATCTAACCCAAGGTGTTTTTTGTTTGCTTTTTTGTCATAACATTAATATTCTAAATCAAAATTTAATATCTTAAAAATGCTGCTATGTATATAGAAACCCCATCTTTATTCCATGGCTAATTATTATCCAGACTTCTAAAGAAGGGAACTTATTTTTTTTCATATGTATATCAAACTATGACACTAAAACTGTCTTCCATCCAAATCTTTTAGAGTAGTAATTAGAGTTGAGATTAAAACCTCTTATGATTTTAATATAAAAATTTTACGATTTTTATTCATATATACTTCGCTTTTTTCGTGTACACACAATTAGATGCAAGCGGATACAACTCCCGGTGCCTAGGTTAGCATATCAAAAATCAAAATGCCATGGTAGCAACAGTAAAATTCTGTCAGACATAGAATTAATTATTGGGTCAAAATATCCTTATCAATAAATTTGGTTTTAAGACAATCAGAATCTAGTTTGATTGACATCATTCGTGTGCAAATGGTAACTGGCAATACATAATAAATAATTCTGTCAACTGATTTGTAAAGTTCATTTTTCCTGAAAAACATTTTTTATTCATAGAATTGTGCGGACAGATCTTGAAGGAAATTGAAGAGTTTATAATGACCAATTTCTGCTACTTTTCTCTAGAGAAATTTAAACACTATTTTTGGTAAAACATGAAGGTAAATATGGTAGTAGAAATAATGAAATATGATTTCTTTAAACTGGTGAAATATATAAATTAGACTAGATTGACATTACATTTTGATGTCTCCTTTTATTTCAATATAACATATCGAAAAAGTTTAAACTACAGCCAACTTTAAATAAGTACTTTATTCGGAAAATAGACAGAATAGATTTAGACACGTGTCATTCATTCATAATTTAACATAACATTTTGAAAAGTCAATAATACAATCAATTCTTAAGATAAAATTACTTTAAAGTAGACAAACTAGACTGTATTACACATATTTATTGTTATTTCTCCATAGCAATATAACAAAGAAGTTAGCAATATAATCAACTTTAAACATAAAAGTAAATAAATGCAACTACGCTTTAAATAAATGTTAATAAAATCGTGCAGTGTTTTGTAAATCGTTTCGAAAAGTAACTTGCATTTTTCTATTTCAAATAACTACTTAATTATTCAAATTGCTTTTTATATTTCTGAAATATTGGGGCTTGGCTCAGACATGTAGCAAGCTCACTTTATGTTCAGATTGGAATAAATCCAACTTTTATTCAGAGGTTTCTGATTAAATAAAGCTTCTTTCTTGAAAGAACTTCAAATAGCAAAATAAGGATTAGTTATTGTTGAAACTGCCTGAAAAAAAATTCAAATCTGTAATATATTTAAATTTCAATTAATAAATTATTCCAGTAAAATTAGTACTTATACTTACAAAAGGAAGTACTATTTATGCAAATGTGAATGTATCTGCAATGCCTAGACAGATCTATAGACATTATAAACATAAAATTTATTAGCAGACATGCCATCATACCTGTGTTTCAATTATTTTAAAACTCGAACATTAAAATTGAATGTATTCAATTCTTTATTTAATGTGTTGCTTCCGTATGATTGTTTTGTGCATATTTTCTCATGACATCATTTCTAATAATTATTGAAAATTTATGATTATAAAAGCGGTTATCACCAAATAATATATATTTCACACTTCTAACACAATTTATAAATTGTTGAGTTTTTTTTATTTAATGTCAGCATCAATCCTCAAATGATTGACTAAAGATAGCATATAAAAATTCTATAACTCAGTAAAAATTCTAGCGTATATACCAAAGTTAAGATTTCATAATTATTTTACGCCGATTTTTAATTATTAAAATTAAGAAAGAAATTGTGCGATCTCGTTATTAGTTACTTTTAATCTCTAAATAATATTTTATACACAGGCAATATTATTGCATGATCTTAATAAATGCAATTAAATTATTGTATTTAAATTTAGGTTCCATTTAGCTTGATGAGAGGCGAAGCAAGGGTACTGATATACTGAATCTCCAAACAATTGTTTATGTTGTTGTACATCTTAAAAACATTTTATCCTTAGATTACTATATTCGAAAATAAGGTTTATACATAAGTTAATAAATATCCAAATAACATTTTATCCATACATTCCTGTATTTGCAAATAATATGTTATTGATAAGTCTCGGTAATTATATGTATTTTTATATCTATGTATATAACACCTGTAAATAAAGCTATGCATAAAAAAAGTCAGTAAGGTTAGGTACTAAACTCGATTCTAATAAGAAATTATTAGAATTGATGGTTAAGTTTATCAATACAAAAAAAATTCTAGACAAGATTTGTGTAAAAGGGAAATAAAAAAATTCTTCAATGGCATAAAAAATTATATTTCAATAAACTAAATTGTGAAAAAGAGTAAAATTCGGAACTTAATATGATTAGAAAAAAAAGTTTCAAAATTTTAAATAGCTTAGGGTGCTGCTTTCCACCATCCAAATACTTAAAAATTTTAAAGCAGATTTAAAGATATATAATTATTAAAATCTCAGTGATAATTTAATCATGGACGATAGATTTAACTAGACCTCAATTAGACCTACTCTAAAGCTTAATGACATTGGATACTCGGACTCTAAAACGCATGTATACAACAGGAAATAAATGAATAGCATCCAAATTAAATTAAATCATTGGGAAGAGCTAATCTTGGAATAATACATTTACTGCAGTAGAAAAAGAGAAAAATATTTACCTATTTATATTCATCCAAAAATTTATTATGAAATTCCTCAAACTTTTTCAGCATGATTTTTAGTTTTTCTGGTTGAGGTAGAATCGTTGTCCTGAAAAAAAGAATGACTCTTCAGGTGTTCTTTTAAAATAATGGCAAATAAAAACTGAGCTCGTATAAGTAAATTATCCTGTTCAAAATATTTCTCGATTGCATATATAAAATACGAGAATGAATCTGCTTAAATGCTTAGTTGAAGAATCATATAGCCGGCGTCCTGGCATAGGGGTAGCGAGTCTTCCCTGCGATCTGGGCATCCCGGGTTCGAGAACGGTTGTTCTGTGTTCTATCCGTGAGATGTATGAATGAGCCTCCCTGTAAAAAGGGGTTGTGCAAGCGAATGTGCGTGTCACCTTCATTTGAGCTAGAAGTCAGACTTTTACCCTCTGGGTGCTCAGGGGTCTTTACCCTCAGAAGCTAATGCACTCCCTTTCCGTGGAAACACGGACACGACTTCATCATCATCATCAAGAATCATACAGAATAGAAGATGCAAAATCAAAAATTCTCTAAGAATAATTGCCAGTGCATCTAACATTTATTATACATAATCGAATCTCTATTAACAATAAACATGAATGTGTGTATGTGTACTGATGCTTGTTAAACTAGACCATTTAACTATAGCTACCAAATTTGGTACATATATATTTTGAATGAGCTCCTCGAAGCAATTATTTAAAATAAAAATGGGCTGATTTTTTTCCGTTTTTCCCCAATAACTTCGAAAATATTATTAAACAAAAGTAAATTTTGTATCATTTCATTGGCATCATTAAAAAACAAATATTTATTGATATCAATTTAATAATCATGCACATTTTTGTTAAATTTTCGCAATTTTTAATTTTTTTTTTTTTTTGCCTTATTTCCAACAACAGATTATATATTTTTTCTCTAAAATTCAAACCATTTTCATTATTTCATCAAATATTTAATCGTGTGATTTCTTCCTTTGTCAAAAATTAAAGAAGAATAATTCTGTTTAATAATTTGTTTTTAGACAGACAAGTAAAAAGTGTACAAGAAAAAAAAAATGAAGCTACATTATTGCTAAATGATACTGAAAATAAATGGACCAAGTACATGAGTTTATGTTATGGGACTGTTTCCATAAGAAAGGTTCAAATACACAATAAATAGAACTTAAAAATTTTGAAATAAAACAGCCTTAATGCCAGACATTTTTACTGAATCATAGACATGAAATTAACACTAGATTGCAGTCATTTTGACTGCTTTTCAATTTCAGTTATAAAAACAATTGTGTATATAATGACACACCTTCTTAGAATTTTGTTACTTTTTGTACAACATATAAATGCGTTTATTAATCATTGTAGTTGCCTCCCCCCTCTCTCATTTCCGGTATATATATTTGCTATACCTGTATTGCCTAAAAGCAGCCATTTTGGCTTCTTGGAAAATTTTAAATAATCAAATGACTTTTATTGTTGAATTGAGTAAATTTCTTATATGAAATCGTAGCCAATCTGATTATATGAAATCAGATCGGCTCCGATTTCGTATAATAGTTTATATATTTTTTGATTACCGTCACTTGTTCGTTACTTGTCATTCGAATCTTTAAGTCAGGCCTGCCCACGCACCTCATTACCCTTGAATGTATGATAACGTCGTTCAGGAGGGAAAGAGGATCACTTCGTAGGATAAGTAACTGTAATCGATACACTTTGATAGAGTGGAGGACCGCGAGCTGCGTACGTTTTTACTTTTGATCGACCTGCTTTATGCAGTTGTTCAACTTTGTTTGACTTCTTTTGCGCCGTAAATTCATGAAAGAAATGTCGAATAGAAGACAGTTATTGGAAAAGCGAAGGAACTTAGGTGAAGAGTGTTCTGATATAAAACCAGATGCAACAAATTGGGAACTATCATCTGAAGATGAATCGGATTATATTCAAAGTGTGATATCTGATGCTGAAGGTAACAATGAAGAGGCGATCACTAACGATGAAAATTAAAGTGCCATCAATGTGCCCAGGAAAAGGTGTAGGGTGCTAAGTAGTTCCGACTCTGATAATGAAACTGAAAACACCTTTCAGGAGACCGAAACAGCTGCCGATGGTATTATTTGGATAAAATTTGCTGAGTGTGGTATTTGCCGAGTATGTTATTTACTAATAACTTGCTATATGACTGTAAATAGTATAAGAAATATTAAAAATTATTTTTAAACAAATTTCTTTACACATTAGTTATTCTTTCACAATGCAGTCATTTTGACTGCTTTGGGGCAATATAGGTATACACTAAGTCTCCGTCATTCTAGTGTTAAATCCAAACGATTCATCTGAAATCAAATATAAACAATATTCCCAGCGAATCAACAGGTCACCAGAGGTTACTAATATTAAGCAAAAAAAAAAAAAAATTGCGACTTATTACACTTAGGATGGTTTTGGTAGTGTGTAGTATGGCTTTTCTGCACATATGATCTCATAAAAAGGAAGAAAATTCTAGATATTTCTAATGGATATTAAGTGGATGCCAGGTAAATGACGGCCGGCATTGACGACCATTTGGCGGGATGACGATAATTTCGATGTTTGCAATAAAAGTTTTATAAAATGTAAAAAGTATAGTGATATTTCTATAAAGAGCCGAAATAAAGTTTAGAAAAAATTATATTAGGTTGAGAAACTTTAATTTAAGATTCCAGGATTCATTCCTCTCTTACAGATACTGGTCCATGATGGAGATTTGATCTCAAGGGCTAATGGATGGAATCTACTACGGATCCATCCTCAGTTTTTGAATGTCAGCGCGATTACGATTATTCATCTTCATCATATGACAAGATAGAAAGGGATTATTATGTTTCGGTTGACATTTAACTTATGATAGTATTAATTTATTACATCTTTTTGATAAATTTTTTTTCTTTAAACATATATATGAAACTAAATACAAATATCTTGTATTATTTTTCTTATATTGTAGCCAAAAAACATGAAAACAAGTAACATTTAGAGCACGTTTTGTAAAAAAAAAATAGATATTAAGAATTTAATGTATTTTGGATTATTGCCAAAACATAAGCATTTGCTTTGACGCTTTTGCAGCAATTTTTTTAGCCGTAATAAACGGAGTATAAATACATCTTTATTATCTGTATAAATTCACCACGTAGTTGAATTTTTTCACTGGCGAAGCTATAAATCTGATATTGACTTCCATTGTATTCAGTTTACGACAAACATTTTCGTCTGACATTCTAATTGCCTATTGTTCACATTTTTTTTTCTTTAAAATAACATTTGTTCAGGTTCTTTATTTTTTTCTTCCTACTAGGTACACAACATTTTCAATTTTTAAATTGGAATTTAGAGCTTTGATTTCTATCAATTTACCAAGAACTGATTTTATTGAAACCGATTTTGAAAGACTGAGTGAAATAATAAAATTCTTCTTCTAAAACGTTTTTTAATAGTTTTATTTTCACAATAATTTCTGAATTACCTGAAGTGGAATGTTCCAGGTATTTGGCCGAATCCACTGCCTGGGACGAAACAGATTCCTGTGTTCTCCAGCAGTTGCATGATGTAGAAGAAGTCGGGAGTTTGTCCCAAAGACTGAAACAAAGAATTGAATTTGTATTCACAACTCTCATTAAATACAAATAATGTGCATTTAGTCTGTGAATGTTTAAAAACCAACTAATATATTAAAGTTAAATGCCAGAGCAACGAAAAACTTAATTATTTAAATAAAGAAATAATATATCAAACTATGATAATTATTGTGAATCTTTAAAATTCACAAAATCAAAGGATAATATCTCTAATGTCAGATACATGTATAAGGTTATATGTTATAGAACTAAGAGAACTTGTTTTATACTTTTTAATCCATTTTAAAAACGTAATGTAATTTAAATATTTTTTATTTAAATAATTGTTTTATATGTTTTCGGCTTCGGGGTGCGAAATTGATTTTGATTTTAATTGAAATTGATTTAAAACTTTCAGATTTAAAAATTTTTACCCAACAGGCAAGAAAGCAAATAAATATTGCTTTATTATACTGATTGTTATTATTATACTGCTTTATTAAATATTGCTCTGAGCTATGTTTAAAGTTTCAAGACTCTAGCTAATAAGGGTTTAGTTGGTTTTTATGATACAACTGCCAGACTTAGCCATTCTGTGTCACAATTTAGATGTTTCAAGTCTCCAGCTCATAGGGATTTCGTTTGGTTTGGATTTATGACACAAGTACCAAATTTGGCTTTACTACTTCAGTCACTAGCTAAAAAGGTAATTATTTTAAAATCAACTGTAAAATTTATGTTGCACAGAGGAACAAGAAAAAATTAATAAAAACATGTTAATAATATATATTAAAAACGATTTGATGTTCTAAGTACTTATAAATACGAAAGAAATTTCAATAGAGAATGCAGCATTGAAATTTGAAGTTAAGAAAATGTATTAAAAAATTTATTGTAATATTGAGGGATTTAATCATAATAGAAAACACAACGATGAGTATTGCACATCTAGCATTTTATTACAGTTAAGATATTTTAAAAAACTGAACAGGGAAATTTTATAAATCAACTAAGTTTAAATGGTAAAAATTTAATCCGCAATAATTTCAGGTATTTAACGCCTATCTTTATTTTATTTTTAAAAATATGCTTTTAATTATATAGTAACACTAACATGCATGCAAAAGAATGCGTTTACTTAAATGCGGTGCAGTACTCGCAAGTGTAAATCTGAAACTAAGAGAAACGTACAGCTGTAAAATAAGCTTAAAACATTATTATAATTTGGTAGAAATTGAACAAAATGTACTTAATTAAAATTGGTATCATTGAAAAGTTATTGTTTTTAACATTAAAATGCCGCAAAAGTGTTCTGTGTTGAGTGGTGATGATATTCGAAGTTACTGAGAAAAAGAAAACATTTTTTATTATTTTCTATATAAAAAAATTAAATTTTCTTTCTAACAAAATTTTTTAGTGGATATATATTATCCAAAAAGTAACTACATATTAGATGCAATAGTTCTGTTTCCAACCAATAGTGATTTATGTAATTTTTTATCCTGCATGGTGCAATTTATAGACACAAGATGAGTCCAAAACCATTATAAGTTTTTTTTTAATTGTTAAGAATTTGAAAATAATTTCGTAAGTATATGCCATGCATAATTTAAAGTAAGAAAATACCTTAGCTTTCTCTATAGCTTTTTCTGGCAATGTCAATCGAGGAAATGCGTACATCGCTCCAGCGACGGCATTACATTTTATTCCTTTCATGCGGTTGAACGCATTCTCTACCATCAAGGCACGTTCTTTCAGCGATTGCAAAATCTCCATTTTTTCCTGAAATGAAGAAAAAGCTTGATTTAATTAATTAGAATTTTTAAAATTTATGCTTAAAAGCATTGAATCCCTTTTTTTACATGGCAAGGCTAAATAATATTCTTTTGAGATTGACAACCATGAAAATGTTCTATTTTTTCTAATTTTTAATACTTACAATTAATGTCATTAACGTATATATTTCTGATAATCTATAGAGGGTATTTCATAATGTAACCAAGACATTTCTTCTAACATATTGCTTCGGCAATTGTCCAGTAAGTGTATGATGAGTAATCCAACAAAATCAATAATAAAAAATTTACAGAAAATACAAACTAGCTAAACACAACCGAAACATACAAAAAGACATAACTTACAGGAATAAATAACGCACACGCAAACAGTAAATCGTTATTAAACAATAGTACAGCATAATAATGATAAAAGTGCAGTTAGAGAGTTCGCTCTGCGGACAACGAACAGCGAAGTTCAACTTATGCAAGCGTTTTCGCTAATACAGTCTCCATGATAGATTCTCTTAAAGGTTTGAATTTCCGGATCCAAGTTATAGTCATATTTCTCTCAATGTTGAATCCGAATTGTGACTATATCCAAGGATATAGTCACAATTCGTATAGTTTTCAGAACCTTCATATTTCCCTCAAAGTCGCCAAGAAATGTTGGTCAAATATAAAATTCATTGGCCTGATATCTGTGAAGAATACTTGTAAATGTATCTTTTAAGTGATTGACATTGAAAATAGCAACATTACTTAGCACTGAAAAGCTTTGTTACGACTATCATTATATATATATATATATATATATATATATATATATGTGTGTGTGTGTGTGTGTGTGTGTGTGTGTGTGAGTGAGTGAGTGTGTTGCCCCTCTACAAACCAGCCCGTTGGACCTACAGCTACCAAATTTGGTACATATATATTTTGAAAGTTGGGAATGTGCACCTCGGAGTCCCTTTTTCGAATTTTTAATTAGAATTAATTAAAAATTAAGTGAAATTTCGAAGTTTTTCCGCTATAACTAATCGAAAACATCATCGCACAAACATGATTTGTACTTCAATTTAAAGATTTAAAAAAATTAGCTTTCTAATGGTATCATTATTTTAGCATATAACTTAAGCTTTTGTTTGTAACGAATTTTTAAAAAAACATTTTAACTATATTTTTCAACAATATATTTGTGACAAAACAATAAAATTTTCTCCACTAGCAAGTTACGAGTGAAAGGGGGAAAATTATCGTTTCTCAATATGTTGCCATGAGATTGACAAAAACTGAAATTAAAAAATAAATTATTATTGCAAATAAAACATATAAGAATGTAATTTTCATTACATTCTGCGTGTAATGAATTACGTGTCTGCATGAAATGAAATATGTTTTTTCCTTAAATTAAAACGTAAAGAAAAAATATTGTGACTTTTACAATATTATTAATTAAATAAATCAACTTTACTGAAGACAAACATGGTG
>JAPMOQ010006317.1:1398880-1453037 GCA_026543055.1 Argiope trifasciata | reverse complement strand
ATATATATATTGGGTCTTATTAATTTAATTGGATTGGATTTTAAACGAGATCATTGATTCCAGAACCGCATACGCATTTTCGAAGTTCTATACAAATCTTGATGATTTGAGTAACCTAACAGTAATTTTAAATCATTGGTCCAACATTGCTCAGAAATGTAGTCATCTATTTACATCTTAAAAGAATTGATTAAAGGTTCAAAGATAATGCGAATGTTATTTATGGTAATGTTTTTTATTAAGCATTTGATTTCATTTTCAATTATTTGTTTTGCTACATACTAAAATATGTAGCAAAACTTTTATAAAGAAATATAAAATGATGTTTTGACAAATTTTCTCGGATATTTTAGAGTTCTAAACATGTATTTATCAAAGCTAAATTTCTAATTATTTCTTTTCTCAAAAATATCACATTTTATATTGTTTTGTATGTTTGCCATTAGGTCTAAAAATACTGTAGGGTGTTGGCGATTACTTGTTTTAATATATTTTATCTCGTCTGGGTAAATATTTTGGGCAAGAAAAAAATATAATTTAGGTCATCAATGTATCGAAAAGCTGAATTAATTTTTTTAACGTGAGTCTTCAAAGAAATGAAGAAATAGATAAGCCCATAAAGAAAAATGAGTTCCCAATGATATACCTTATTTACAGAAAAATATTTCCTCTGTTGTAAATAAAATTGTTCTGAATTCAGTAGTTGGTCAAATTTTTCCTGTAAGTTATTGACATACTAAATAGGTTTTTAAATCGTAAAAATAGTTCCTTAAAACCTCATGTAGTTTGTTTAAGGGGACGCTCGTAAAAAGATCTTACAAATCACAAGTTTCCATTAAATTTATTCTGTTATTTTATTTTTTTGAGAATTCAATGACTTTGTTGTTTTTTATTATCCAAGTATAGTTTTTCTTTCTGATGAAATAGAAGATGAGGTTTAGCTATTTTGAGAACATATTTCCGGGTTTGTTCATATAAGTATTGACACAGCAAGTTGTCAATCTAAAATTTATTGGTTGTTTTTGAATTTAGGTTAGACAACAATATATATACCATTACTAGCATTGTAACATTTAATTTGTTTCAAAGCAGATTTTTTTTGGTAGTATCATCGATTTTAAAATGGTTTGGTTAGTAGTTTTCAGATATTTGTTACACTTCATCTGATAATTTAAGACAGAATATATTGAAATTGATTGCGTAATCCTTCGATGCTCTATCAATAGGAGTGATTAGGGATTTTTCTAGTAGATCTTGAATATTAATATTGATATTTTTATATCCATGTACTTCATAGTTTAAATTGGTTAGTTTGCAATTTTTTCCAATGAAGTCTTTAAAATTAAATAAAGTCCATTGCAATTGCTTTTTTTTTCTTTCAACATTAGGGAAACGGCGTGAATTTCTTTTCATCAATGAAAAATGATGCGTAAAAATTATGAATATTTCAGAATATTTTTATAATGAAGAAAAAATCGCACCTTAATTAAATTAATACATTAAAAAGATTATGTTTAATTTTAAAACTATATACGAGGCATACATTTTCACTTTTTAACGTATACAATTGATAAATTTGGTAGCTTTACGTCCAATGATCTGGTTTGTAAAGCATAACAGACATATACACATCTTTATAATTATAAGAAAGTATAAGTTGTATTATTTTTATAGTGGAGCATATAAATTCGCTCAGTTGCATAAGTATCTGGTGATATTCCCATGTAAACTATATAAATAAATAGCCATGTGTTTAAGTTTTATCAAACAGTAAAAAAAAATTCTACCTTGATGAAGAGGTCATAAGATGGTTCTCCTTTTTGTGGAGGATTCATTATACAATACATCGTGGCCTAAAAATGAGAAAGGATATTATAAAAATCTACATTGAAAGATAACAACAATATCAGGCGGCAACTTTCAGTTGAACATTGTAATAAAGCATTGGCATTTATTACAATAATGTAACGCAAATATCAATTGTTTTTAATATTGATATTTGATTTATAATATTTGTTTATCTTGTATCAAATGTAAGATAAACATTTCATAATAGATGATATCAATAATTACTATATCAACAATCAATGATTGATTATGTCGTGTCTGCATTACCACGGGATTAGGGTGCTGTAGCCTCTGAGGGTTAAGATCTCATAAGACCCGAAAAAGCAGTGGACTCTATCCTGGATTCTAAAGATCGACTGTTTGAAAACCTATAACAGGGATGGGCAAACTTTTTCGATCACGGGCCAAAAATCGAAAAAATAAAATTTGGCGGGCCAAGACGAATTTTTCTAAAATTTTAAAAACCATATACAAGTATTACAATTTAATGTATTAATGAGATGAATGAAATTGCGATTTCATTTTTAAAAGTTCCTTATGTTGAGGTTCGAAGTGAGATGTACTGATTCTAAGGAACGAGGCTAAATGCTCATCTGTCAGTCTACTTCTGAAATACTTCTTTCTAAGGTTCATTGTTGAAAACGTTAACATACATAAGATGAAGCAAACATAGCACTGATTTTCTGGGCATGAGATATTAAATTTGGGAAACTTACTTTCGATAAGAATTTGTAAAACTAACTTTGGCATATTTAGAAACAATTGCTTGAAATGATTGTTAGATTTCAACTCAATTAATTCAAGCTGCAAATTTAACCTCACTGCTTCACAATTTACGTT
This sequence comes from Argiope trifasciata, assembly GCA_026543055.1. Classification (NCBI taxonomy): domain Eukaryota; kingdom Metazoa; phylum Arthropoda; class Arachnida; order Araneae; family Araneidae; genus Argiope; species Argiope trifasciata. Next base: position 1,450,349 of record JAPMOQ010006317.1, on the reverse strand, counting down.
GAATGGCATGGTAAAAATATCCAATTCTGCTTGAATATATTGAATTCCCATATGTCTGCTCCACAAGAAAAAGATAACGCTTGTTGGCGCCAATCTACAGCTATAACTAACAAATAACTTCCGCTTTTAACACTTTACCGATTGAAAACTGCCTGCGTTTGCTATTTCCTTCGATTTATGTTTTGCAGAACAAAAACAGAGAATGTAAATAGATTACCAGCTCTTTGAAAAAAAGGAAGAAAAAATATAATATTCAAACAAAGTAGAAAAGGAGATGGATAAATAATATATGAATATTTCTTTTAATTTGCCTCTGACCGGCAAATTAAAAGTCTATCCGCGGGCCGGATAGAACCTTCCGGCGGGCCGGAGTTGGCCCGCGGGCCGTAGTTTCCCCATCCCTGACCTATAAGATAGTTGAAATTATGGAAAGCACAACAAACCATCCAAAGAAAATATCTCAAAAAATTACTCATCTCGATGGGCTAGACAAGAGAGCTTACCAATGTTTGACAAGATCTCGCGTCTTGTTTCGCAAAGGGATTTTAAAAATCATGCCTATTATTTGGTGATTATTTACTTATCTATATAAAAAAAAACACCTCAATGCTCACAATTTCAATAGAATTTAAAAGGTTAAATTATTAGGTTGAGGACAAAAAAATCCATTATTTTGTCGGTAGATGGCTGTAGTGATCAATATCTCTAAAAGTATTGAGCAAACAATTTCTGATTTATGCTCGTTGTAAAGTTGGCATTTTGCTCTAAAAAATTATTTTGCTGTTTTTTATTTGGTCCATTCAGACTCGAGTTATAGGGTTTTAAAATGGAAGTTAACAAAGTGAAAATTCGTTTCATTTTGTAATTTTTTTTATAACGGGGAAAATGCAAGCCAGGTGACTGAAATTGTGAATGGTGTTTATGATCCCGATACTGTAACAGCTAATTACGTGCAATTTTGGTTTCGTCGATTTTTTTGGTGCATTTGCATTTGGTAGGACTGGAAAGGCATCGTTTATTATGAGTTGCCTATACATGGCCAAACATTAATTTTGGATATCTATTATCAATAATTTGACCGTTTGAAGCTAACGATTGACCAGAAAGGTCAGAATGGGCCAACAGTAGAGGTGTTGTGTTCCATCGGAATAACGCTAAACTGCACCCGTCTGTAGTGACCCACCAGAAACTCCGAGAGCTTGATAGGAAAGTTTTGATGCATCCTCGATATAGTCTGGATATGGCATCAAGCGATTACCATCTTTTTCTTGCATTGCAAAACATTCTTAGTGATAAGAAATTGGCATCAAGAGATCAAGAGACAATTGCGAAAGTCGTTTACAAAAGATTTTTGTCAATAAGGACCAAGACTTCTATGAGAGAAGCATAATGAAGCTACCTTTAAAATGACAACAAATTGTAGAACAAAGCGGTGCATATTTAACCTTAATCGGACAATCCGAAATATGTTAAGTCTTGAAGTTCACGTAAAAATAATGGATTTCTTTTTCCCAACCTAATATATGATGTAGGAAAGATGAAAATCTTTCGAGTATCGAGTTTATAGATGTGTGAGAAGTAGAAATATTTCTCCCTTTAACCAAAAGCTTTGAAACACAACGATTATATTTGACACAAAAGAATAAGAAGAAAAGTTTAAAAAGTATAAATAGGAGTATCACTCCAGATCTAGGAAAAATGCTAGCTTAATTCCTATCGAACACCTGATATGGTGAACAGTAATAAATCATTACAGAATAATTGTCACAGAAAGAATGTCAAAACAGATAAAACACCCAGGTTAAAAACAGTTGGATTTTTCATTTTTTAACTAAATTCATTAAATTTAAAAAATTGAAATATGACACATTTTAACATTAAATTTGCTAATAACTACAAAATTCTGAAACAAATAAAAATGTATTTAAAAGAATTTTAGATGAGCATTAAATTTTAGCCAAATCTCTCAAAAGGGAAACTCTCTTATAATGTAAGGCATAATTTAAACTAGCCAAAATAAGAAACAAAATTTCTTTCTGGTATACAATTTATATAAGGAGAAAGTATTCTCAACTTTAAGAAAAAGCGAATATAGATTTTGATGAATTTCCATTTTGAAACGAAAAGTTCAAAGAAAGATGAACACAGTTTTGTAACTATACTGCTTGCGTATATGACAACTCAAAAGCAGGTTAAATTAGATTTTGAAACTTTAATACTTGATGTAAACATTAAATTTTCTGATATTTACAAAATTTTGAAATAAATAAAAATTCCTTTAAGGTAACCGACTACGTTCGAAGTAAAAATTTTGAGAAATAAGATTTTTTAAAAACTATTTTTGGTTTTTAGATGTATTATGAATTATGAACACTATAAATACAAAAATATTAGTCGATAATATAATATTTTTTTAGAAATAGGAAAATTTGTGGTAAATTTTAATGAAATTTAACCAAAACGGTTAACACTCTACACAAAATTGTAATGCAACAATCCTATTTTTCTTTATACACACGTTACAGAATATAATGATGAATGAAATGAACCAAAATCTAAGAAATATTTTGAGATGCAAAGAAATTACGGGTAAAAATATACATATATATGCATTTTTTCCATAAATTCGCAACTTAATTTTTCTAAAAACACTTATAACAGAAAAAGTATTTCACCAACAATCAAACTTTTGGTTCATTTCATTGCCCATATTATTTAAAACACACACTGAAATTTTTATGTTAATACCTCTATAAGTTTTTGAGATATCGTGTTAATGGTGGAAATTTTTTATGAAAATTAAAATTGAAGTTCAAGACAAATTTTAGCAGAAAAATAAATTTTACTTAAAATTCCACTGGATAATATGTTAGACCTTCCTTTTCTAAGAAAAAACAAACTGTTTTTGAAAGAGAAACGTCTGAATTACAAGAAATAACCCTTTTTTAAAAAATTGCCAATGTGGTCGAATACCCGTGTTTTCAACGTAGGCGGATACCTTAAAAATGTTCAATCATAATTTTAGATGAGTATTAAATTTTAGTCAAATCTCTCAAAAGGGGAACCATTCGGTAAACTTTGTATTTGGTTACGCCGTAACATGATAATATAAAAATGTATTAACTGAAGAAAATAAAAGTGGAATGCGGTTTTGAAGTCAAATTGGTTGACCTTTGAAGCTTCCTTCGATTGGACGAAAATTGTTGATCGACTTTTGGATCTAATTGGGGGAAGGCAGCCATAATGAATATTCAGTTTTCTTCCATATAATAGGAAGTACAAAACGTGTCATAGACCTAACTACAAAATAAACTTGAGTGAGTAATAGGCATTCACTCTAGGGCTGATTTCCTTTGCTTGGACGGTTTGTGATCTCCTTCCCTAATTGTCCATCTCCATTATATATTTAAGGGAGGCAGAGGAGACTAAAAGAACAGGAAAGAAAGCCCCAGATTATCTAAATATGCAAGAATACTTCCCCATCTTTATTTATTACATTTATTCAAATTGCTCGGAACAAATAATATTATCCGGGAATTTCCCATTGCCAAAATATCCGTAGAGATAATTGATTAATTTTTCTCCAAACATTTCTAAGTTAGCACCTTTTAATGAAACTAGTCACCTTTGCAACGAAATTATTACATTTTTAGTTTGTTAAATGTTATTCTGGAATATACATGTTTTCCAAATTTCATCTCTTTTTTTTATAAAGATGAAAAACATGAGTTTGATTGAATAGGTTTTGTCTACCCATTTCCTGTACAATTCCATATCTGGTTTATACATTAGAAGCTATTTCTATCTATAAAGCTATAAACTATCATTTGAGAAGATATTAATAGAATGAACATGGGTGCGTAAACAAGTGCGTAATCCTGTGCCTTGACTACTTATCAAAAGTGCAATGTCATATTGTATCAATATCAGAAAGTGGATTGTGGTTAAATTTGTCATAAATACACATATAAAGCATTATATGGGAGTAGCTGAACACGTTCAAATTCATAACAAAGTTTTTAAGAAAATTTTTATGACTAGATACTGAAGAAGTTTAAAATGTAAAAGTTATTTTTGTCAAAGCTTTCTTTAAACTACTACTTTTTCGCGAAGACTTTTTTTCTAGTCACAGGTTACCGATAAATTTCTAATTACATTTTGTAACTATAATATTTATCAGTATAGTTTTTTTTTTTTGTTTTTGCTTTATTTCTATCAAATGTTTTTATTTTTGCAGTTGTTCTTCTTTTTATAAGAAAATCCAGCGTTTTTGTTTTCTCATCATTGCAATAGTATTTTTCTCTTAATTAATAAATTTTTTCTTAAATAATTTTGCTTTTGAGTTAGCAAAATTTTTTTAACTATTTTCCAATGCATTTATTTGAAAAAGCAATTTACTTTTTCATTTGTAATTTGTTTCATTTGAAACCATATACAATTTAATATTAGGCAATAAAGTAGTTAAGTTAATATAATCTTTCCTAAAATATATAATAATTATGGTTAAAGTACAGTCCAGTGTTATATCTTAGTTAAAAATAAAAGTTGTGTACTCTTAAACTTGGGTGAAGTATATATTCTTAGTTTAACTGTACCTAATTATTCTGTGTTGTTGGTAATAAAAACAATAAAAAAGTTTTAAAAACGGATTTGCTACTTTTTTAATAAACCTAAGATTTTGCTTTAAACTTGATTTGATCTCTTTAAATAAAAAAGAGAAACTGATCAAAGTTCAGAACCTTTCCTGTTGTATAAATCCCGATCTACACTTTTAAAAAATCATACGATGTAAATAAATAGTTATAAAAGCTTGTAATATTAATAGCTCTTTCTAATATTCTCTGTATTAATTAAGAATATTCAAGATAGAAAAAATAGTTAAAGGGAACTTACTTGTCCCAAAACATTAGGACATCCATCGGCAGATGCATATTTGAATAACATTTTCTTGACATCTGGACCAAAATTGACCAGCTCGACATATCCACCTCTAACTCCGCTCCTACAAAATCCATTAAAAAAATAATCATCATAGATACATATTAACTGAAAATTAGAATTCCAGATTATTATTAAACAAAATGGATGTAGAGATTGAAAAGTCCCATTTTTTCTTGGAATCTTGCAAGGAACGATTCGATTTGCTGTTATGAAAGTTCCTAATGTCTTCATTTTGAAAAGAGATTTCTAATAATATAAAGGCAAGATGGTAATCAGTTTTCTTAACAGATGCAGACCTTTCTTGCAAAGAGAAAAAGAAACATGGTGCAATTTATTTTTTGTTATAATCCTTCTCATAATGCCAAAAATATATTTATTTAAAAGAACTAGAAATGAATTGCCTTGTGCGCAAAGTGTAATTTTTTAATTAAATAAAAAATACGGAAATACAAGCTATTAAATAGCCTTAATTTCATATATTTTGATGAATTTCATTCTATAGTCTTAAAGATTTAAATAAGTTTTACAATTATCATGAAACATCCGCACTGCAAGAATAATCCAAGATCACTGAATGACCATCAGTGACTATTGCACGGTGGCAGGAATTAATTCACAAATCTTAAGGATTAGAAATTCAAAGCATGTCCTTTCCAGCGAAAGGAAGGCCGTATAATTATAACAAATCTTTTCATCGAGGTATTTGAGAAAGTATAAAATGACATGTGTGAATGAAATTGGTTGAAATGTTACACCTCGGAAAGAAAAAACCTTTCAGTACATTAATATTTTTTTATTAAATAATTTTATGATAAAATATTTGTATATAAATTTATTTTTGTATAATTACAAATAATTTGGTAATAAGAAGTTTAAACTTGGTTGGAAGATTATATGTTTAGAATACTAGACAGTTTTATAAAACTATCGGAACTTTTAACATCCATACTTTGTTTACTATTTGACATGCTCGGAAGCTCTATAATTACAAGTAATGCACTCATGAAACGTTGATACATTGATTGCTAATCAAATATACTTGTTTGATCGACAATCAATGTTGCAGTAAACATTGGAGTATTGCCGCAACATCTGTTTCTAAGGTAACAAGTGAACTGCACATCTTCCTTTTTACGATTACCCATAAAAAGCAATCAGAAATCATTAAATCCTGTAAGTACGGAGGCCATGCATTGAGTCTAGGCCACTATGCCCAATAATTTTATTTAAATATTCAAGAACTGAAAGTCACACCTTAAATATTTGTCAAAATTTTCATTATAAACTAAGTTAGTGCCTCTTATCAATTCAATTTTGAATATTCAATAAGAAAACTTATTGGACATGATTTCACAATAAAGATAGTGCATCCCTTATGCGCTGATAAACAATGCCGCCTTTCGCCTGATGACTTTTCTAATCACAGATTCCTATATAATTATGTTTCCTTTTGTTAACATTTGTATCTTTTAAAAATAAATAAATATGTGATTTTCAAAAAGCCTTGAATGTACAAGAGCAGAGCAAACAGATAAATTAGGTTCAATTCGCCAAAAATTGCAGCAGCTTTTTTTCAAAAAGCAAAGAAAAAATTTTTGTGAAACAATTAACATAAAATTTGAGTTCACTTAAGATATTCAAGAATCTCGCTAATCATGGAGTTCAAAAACAGAAACAGTGTCTCTTACTCGCCCATATAGCCTTTTGAAGCAGACATGAGGGAAACCAGCTCCATCTTCTTGTAAGGCTCGCCCATTTCCATCAACACTTTTTTGAAAGAATGAAACTGGAGGCCCGAAACGTATATATTATCCTGATACACCTACAAATGGTTAAGTAAAAAATAATATTAAAGAAAAATTAACTGATCTAAAGATGTCTGTCTGTCATATAAGTTGTTGGAAATAAAGAAGCTGGAGATTATGATTCAGTATCCCTACAAGTGGAAATGAATCAAGAAACTCACTGCAACTTTTTTGTCCTAGCAATTCATTCATAAGAATTTTAAAAAATTAGACTTCTATCTTGTTATAATAATTAGAGAATGAATTAATTTTTACTACAAATTTTGATAAGCTGTTGGAAAATGAGAATATTTCTAGGATTTTTTTTATTATGTTCAAAATAGCAAAAACTCTCAAAACCTTTCATGCTATTTTTCAAGGTTTTTTGAAAACGCAAGGTTGTAAAACCAACATTGATTTTTACACAGTTTAAAGCATTAATTGGTGGTTATTACTAGATTAATTAGGATTTCATAATATGTATGAATTTCAGATTTACGCTAAAAATAAAAATTAAAGAGTCTATCACATCGACTTCTTAAGATTTTACAGAAACAAATTCTGAAGTCATATGATTTTGTGATAACATAACGTATGTTGCTGTAATTATCATGTAGTCCCACGTGGTCATATACCGCTCTAAGCGAGCGTTTTCATTTTTTCTCAGTACATTTAACTTGCACCACATATATTATTATGCTCCTTAACCTAAGCATTCGATTTTTGTGTTTTTTATATTTCTGTCTTTTTACTTTAATCTTTGTTTGTTTTTACTGTCATGAACAAGTCAGCGATGTCGGTCTAATGTTGCAGGTGTTTAGAATTCGGAGAAATTTTTTCAAAGCTATATATCGCTTCAACCAGATGGCTGAAATCGGTTTATAGTATCTTTAGATTTTTCAAAACTAAAGTTGTTGATATTACAAATATGGAAAATTTGAGTGGCAAAATTCACGTACCTCATCTGCAATGAGGAGCAATTTTTCTTCGAATGCGAACTTAATTATCTCCTGAATGTTTTCGTAAGTGAGAACAGATCCTAAAAGAAGAAAAAAAAAAAAAACGCCGTTCATTGAAAGAAATCAGGCAGAAAAGAAGAAATCGTTGTAAAAACATTATTTTCAAATAAATAAGTCTAAATAAACTAACTGATAGGAAACATTTGTTAATGGATTAGGAAATATTTCCAAAAATACTCCATCTAAAAAAATTGATGAAAAATATTTATAAAAAAATATAACCTCATCTTGAAACTGCAGTTATACAAGTAATGTAGCCTTTGAAGGGCTTAAATTTAATGGAAAGAAGCACAAACTTTTTTAGAAGTAAAGAGTAATGTTTTTTCTGAGAGAAAGCTCAATTTTTTCCTGGAACCTTTGTTATGGAAAGACATATATTATCTTGTCCGTATCTGCTTCTATTTATATGTGAAATGTAAATTCGAAATTTGATTCGATATTATAGATTTTTATAAACATTTTTGGTGATAATTTTATTTCTTTAAATATTGATTGTTGCTATTAATTGTGATGAAAAAGTACTAATATTGCAATGAAAATAGCACCGTAAAAGGTATTGAAACTTTTGTTCAGTAATCAGTATCAGTTGGTACTGCATATCAATGCACTGTCACTTTTATCCTTTTGAAGAAGATCGAAGGAAAAGCATTTAGATACAGCAGTTTTTCGGAAGAATAAGAAACATCCTTTCATATTTATGAAGCATTTGTCCTAGCAAATTATATTTTTCTTCTGCGTAGTCTGCCTTAATTTAATTGCACTAACCTCAATACAAACTGAAAATATATTCTTGCACTAGAAAATCCGTTCTTCTCCGGGAGTAACCTACAGTATTAGCAAACAGGTAATGAACAAAGATGATCCACTAATGCCTAAAGAATTATTTACTTTAAAAAAATTGATGAGCCATCATATTATTTGAAGCGTTTGGTCAAGTTTCATTCATTTGGTTAAATCCATTAGTTCCGTTAATATCACCAATAGAAGCCAAGTTGCCAATGCCAAAACTCAAGTTAGCATTTTAAGAAAACAATGAAATAAAGGGATTCGAATCGAAAGGTTTATAACGAATACTTAAATGAAACTTTCATTTCTGCAAAGATATTCACATTGTCTTTTTTATGTTCGAACATTATTAACTATTCTTGCGCTGTTTTTCACTATTTAAATAACTTAGCAGCAACCTTGTTTCTGGAGCTTGGCAATTGAACCTCCCTTAGGGACATGAGGGATTAGAATATTTCAATCAAATGAATTTTTTGATATACAACCTTTTGCATTTTGAGTTATAAAAACAAGCAATCTTAGTTAAAAAATCCAAAAATCTGAGAACTCAATTATGGTTTAAAAATCCAAGAACAGTTATAGAAGTAAGTTTATAATAACCTTATATTATTCAGCATGTAGAAAGAGTATTCCTTATATTTAGATATATGGAATATGTTCTTATTCTAGATAAGAATATTTAAGCGAATTGTTTACGAAGTATTTTTTGATTGCAAACATGAAAAATAAACTAAAAATATAGGGTTGGGGAATAAGTTCGTAGCGTTTTTATCAAAGACTTTTGCTTAAAGAAAATCATTAATAATAACAATCAATTAATCGATTAGGCATTCTCCGCTGTTGTTTACGTCCTCCTCCCACCTCTCGACCCATTTGTCGATGCCATTCCGCCAAAAATAGCTCGGTCTGGTTTTTAAGGCCCTCTTTATTGTCGGAGGTAACATCCCTCGTATGGTTCGACAGGGAGCAGAAAATATGGTTATCCGACGATGCAAGGTCCGGAGAACATGGCGAGTTTTGAAGGACTTTCCATTTGAACTCTTGGAGTGCGGCTCTGATGACATGTGCAACATGGGGCCTGGCGTTGTCGTGAAGGAGTATGGTTTGACCTTCTCGTTGGGGTCTTTTCAGTCGCACAGCCTCTTTCATGTGGTGTAGCTGGGTTAAGTAGAGCTCCTTGGTGACCGTGGCATTCCTTTCGAGCATTTACCAGTTCACCATGCCCTCCCAATCTCACCAAACGCAAATCATGGTCTTCTTTGGATGGAGGTCAGGCGTGACCATTTCAGTGCTGCAGACTCGCCTAAGACACCTTCTCTGTATACGTTGCAAAATTCCCGTGCTGCTTCAGCAGATTTTTGGCCTCGATGAAAAAAGAAGAAGAGTAGGTGTCGAAAATGTCGATTTTTATCTCCTGGATATTCCATTTCTAAGCCTAAAAAGTAATTATAAATTAAATTATTCAAAAAGACGATTAGTACAGTTTTGTAGAGCAGATAGAGCTCTATCGAATGAAAACCATACGCTTTGACAAACAGCAAAACAATCGTTATAAAAATATAAAAGAAAATATAAAAACGCTACGAACTTATTCCCCAACTCAATAAAAACATATATTTGTTACAATCATACCTGTAGGGTTTCCAGGATTAATAATTACCAAAGCTTTTGGATGGCACATATTTTTTGATTCTTTAAGAGATCGTTTCAATTCATCAATACTTAAAGCCCAAGCATTGTCTTCATCCAGATAATAATTTATCTATAAAAAATACCGATATAATTAATATAATTTTCTAGAACAAAAAATAGTGTATTAAAATTCAATAATATATATTTTTGTTTGGATATTTATAGTTACTGATGAAATATTTATTGATGGAAAAATTTAAAACAAATATTCATATAATTTTCAACGGAAAGATGCCGAAGGATAAATCATAAATTAAGACAGGCCAGAGAAAAAATTTATAAGTTATAATTAAATGATTTTTGAATTTTTTAAAAATATGATATGCTAATTATTAATTATATTCTTTTTTAAAGGTTTCTATGGATTTTACGTAAATATTATTAAAATTAAATATTTAACAGTTACTCACGTATGTCTTAGAAATAAACAACATAAGAATAACTAAACATTCTTTCCACATTAAATTAACTATGCAAGATGATGGGAAATTAGAAATATTGAATTAATTAAAATATTTGCAAATTTTTAAGAAGAATTCAACATTTAGAGAAAGTTTTAATAATCATTTCGAATTCAAATTTCTTGGAAATACTCTTCAATTACAAGACAGCAAACAGATCAACTACTACTTGTCAGTAGTAAATTTGGCATTAATTAATTAACTGTGAAGGATCGACAATTCATTGGCGAAAATACGCCTTCCTGTAAATTTTAAGTATAATTCGATTTTAATGGTGACCAAAAAATGCCAAGATTTTTTTTTTGTGCTAATTTGGAGATTTTTATCGTCAAATTATATAGCGTGTCATTCCTACATTCAAAAAATTCATAATAAATAATAATGCACTCAAATATATTTATATAATTTGACGAAATTATAAAAATTTATTCAAGTGTATTATTTATTTTGAAAAATTTTGAACGTGTAATAGGCAAGTATCAAACTTTATGTAAACAATGTAAACAGATGCTTGTTTTCTATATAGATATTCCTATGTAAGCCCTCTCATATGTTGGCGCGTTTTGTGCTAGGTTTGGCGAGTTTTGCTTCTTCCACCTTTAAAAAGTCCCGTAAAATATAGAGCCTGTTTGATCAACTAGGTCAGAGGTCGGTAACCTGTGACTCGCGAGCCACATGCGGCTGTTTTGATGTAAAGTTGCAGTTCTCCAGCTCCATACGAAAATTAATAATTTATTATCAAAATCCTTAAAAATTAAGAAAGTATAATTTTAAGTGTTTAAACTCACAACAACTTCTATTACCATAGTCATTAATTGCACGAATGTAATAAAAAGTAAAATTAGAAGTCATCTTTCAAATAAAAATTTAGTCATGCCTGAAACTTAAAACAACAAGCTATAAGCCAGATTTAATCAAACTTTCAAAAGGTGTTCAAAACCAATGTTCCCTTTAATGCAACCATCTATCTATCTATCTATCTATATATATATATATAAGCAAATGCTGTAATAATAACTCGAACATTTTTAGTAGCTCTTTAAAAACTCGAAAATTTTGTAAATTGTTGCTTTTGGCTCCTCCGTTTCAATAGGTTTCCGACCCCTGAACTAGGTGAAATTTATCTTTTGAGAAGAGATACATGTAAAAATAATGTGAATCTACTGATCAATGCACCCTTTTTTTAGAGAAAAATACCGATATTTTATAGATGTAGGACCATTGTGCTTTCTGAGAATCAAGTTGAAAACAATTGGCATTATAATTAACGAAAGAAATCAATGTAAAATTCATGAACAGAAATCATTGATACGATCGGAAATTCACAAAAAAATTTCTGTAGTTGAAAACATTACTTATTATAAATAACGTAACTACCTGTTGCATTCCATTTTCAGCAATTGTAGCAGAGTAAAGAGGGTATTGTGGTATAGGAATCATTACACCTGGCCGTTTTCCATTAGCAGAATGGCTCATCAATCGGAAGACATTCTAAACATAAAACAAACAGTTTATATCAAATTAATCAAAATATTTTTGAAATAGAAAAGAAGAAACAAAAACTAAAATTCTTACTTTGATACCTTCCGTTGCGCCTGTCCTCAGCATAATGTTTGAGTAATCTGTGGGAAAACCATCTCTTATTTCGATATATTTCGCAACATGGCGCTTGACTATTTCTAATCCAGTGCTTTCCGTGTATACACCTGCGTATTAAGGAAGAACTGCATATACAGAATAATAAACAGACTATCATAAGCTTTGAAAAACTAAAACATGATGCAAAAGGCCTCAAATTAAGAGAAAATGGATTATTTGTTAATACTTTAAATTTTTTAAAGGAAATTTTAATAGATATAATATGCGGTGTCTATCAAGAGGAATTAACTTTTTGAGATAAAAGTCCAGGAAATAATTTATTAGTTTATGTACATTTTAAAAATACTTTTTACTATAACGATAGTTTCTTTTACTCAAAAATATAGCTTGAAGCTGCTTGTATTTGGAAAATATTTTGAGACTCCATTATATATATACATTAGCAGTAGTGATCTCCTCAAAATTGTCTCGCATACTCTATAATAAAGTTGTTATGCCAGGGAAGGCCTTATGTGGCTTTGGTGTGGAATGGTTAGGAATACTAACTTTTGGATTGAATTTAGCATTTTAACTGAATATACCATGTCATCGCTGGAGAGTTATTAGGTGATTAATCCCTGACATGCAGTTAAAAAAATTCCAACTTTGTATTTTTGTAAAAACTTGTTCTACAGAAGCGTTATCTCAACGAAATAAATTTGACACAAAAGTAAAGTTATAGCCACAAAAATCCGATTAAATTTGATGCATTCAAATCCCTATGATTACCACGTTTCTGAGAGTACAAATGAAAAAGGGGAAACTCCTCGAGGGATTTGGTTCAGAAATCGATAAATTAGATTCTAAACTATAAATGTTTAACATATGTACCGAATTTTATTCCTCTTCCTCTGTTTTTGGGTGTGGATATTGCACTAATTCTGTGGTATAATAATCCAGATATTCTGGGAAAGGATTTATTGAAAATTTGATAGAAACCTACAAATTTCATGCAAAAACTATATACTAAGTTGCAAGAGTCTAGCACAAAGCGGTTTTGAGTTATCTTTGTCGCAGATAAACAGACAGATGAACATTTCCCAAAAATGCACCTTTGAACTCAGGGAGGTTTAAAATGTGTAGATTCGTCAAAATCTTGAGTTCGAATTTTTAATATACTTTCTCTATATTGCGTTTATGAGAAAATAAAAAGAAACTATGAAACAAATATAAATAAATTGCTAAAAGCAAAAGGAATTTCAAACTCATATCCTTCAGTTTACAAATAATAAGGAAATATCCAAATCAAGATAGTATTGTTACGAATGCTACGAGTCTGTGATGCTGCTGCTTCCCAGCATAAATGGTTCCTTCACTGGAAAGAATGATTTACAGTATTCTGTACAGGATGCTGTGGATGCTCTTAGAAATGATCCCTGACCTTGGTGACAAACTTAGCGACGAATTTGGCGACTTTGGCAAAAAAATGGAAAGTACCCGAAACATCGAGAGTTTTTCTGATTCGTCCATTAAGAGCCGAGATACGTCCAGATACGCCCTGATTGGTCGAGACATTTCTAGTCACGCCTCTTGGGACTATATGAGGGAGACAGTTTCAAAATCGACATTAGATAACGAGTCCTCCAGAGGAGAAGACAAGAAGCGGCGGAGCCAAGAAAGTGCTGAACTGAGCTGTGTGCCTTGTAGTCTGTTGAGGAAGCAGCGTAGAGTACTATAGCCAGTGCTACGAATATTGTTACTACTTGTGAGCTACTGTTGTTATTATGTGCTGCTATGTGTTCGTCTCGGCTGTAAATAAACGTCTGTGTTTTGTCTTCAACTAAAGGATTGATCATTTTGTGTTCATCTCTTCTCACACCATACACACCCACTATACAGGTGAGCGAACCCGATGGATTAGTAAAGGAAATCCGTAACAGTATTATTACATTTTGCTTCCGAGTTTTAAAAATCAATACTGGATAATTATTTAAAGCAAGTGCGTCAGATATATTTGAGAAAAGAGTCCTCCCTCTCCCACCACCAAATTGTTCCAAATGATTTTAAAAAGCTGCTATTTACTTCAAGAAGAACAAAGCAAGCAAACAAAAAACGAACCAATACTGTTACCGCCACAGGCTTGTATGAGATTTTTAGCTCTTTCCTTAGCATCATCCGGAAATCTGTTATCTGTCATCAAAGCTGGATATAGGCACAAGGTCAAGACCTAAATGCGAAGTAACATTCTGTATTCAATCAAAACATCGAGTATTCAAAATTATTAAGTAATGACTTATGGAAATTTATTGTTACCTGCCGAATGAATGTTACAGGTTTTTGACCAATTGCTTGGGAATCTCCAATATTTGCACGGATCACTTCATTGAAAGGCTTCTGAACACCCTAAAATATAATTGAGAAATAAAACATGAGTTGATAGAATATCTTCACTACTATAAACGATAACTTCTTAAATGTTTGATCTGAAAATTTATTTAATTTCCCAATTAAATGGTTCATCCTATTTGGGACATTCATTGTTATTTTATGTCCCAGAACCATATAGTAGGCATTTGAGGTAGTGTTTTTAGGTTTGTTTTGTATTTTAATTTAATTTAATATTTTCATTTGATTGCATATTGAAAACAAAATTAAGTAATTCGATGGGAGTATCAAACACTTCATTTTATAGGAAACATTCGAGTATTTGAAAAAATAAATGCAAGTCGAAGAAAACTTTCAAAAACATATTTCTTATGATTGCTTTATATTTTAATATCTTCTTACACTACTTACGTAAAAAAAATTAAGATAAATATCCAGTTTCCCTACAAGGTTGATTAAATCGTACTAATTGTCCAAAGTGTTCAATAAAATATGTCGTCTTGGATGGCTAATGGGGTCAATTCAGGTTCTCGTTGCACTTTCCATATCAGTTTACTTTCATCGCGCATTTTATGGAGACGTAAAACAAGGTGTATTTAGTCACAAAATCATTTGTATTAGACACATAATCAGAACAAGGGCAAATGTTTGTTCCTTCGGCCATTGTCCCGGTGTGGTAACTTGATTTGCGGAAGTAGGCCTCATTGCGCGCAATAGTTAGCCTCGTGGGAACCCTCTTAAAATTGGAAGCAAATTTTTGCAAACTGATATAGTTGACCCTGACAATGAAAATAAACAAGCAATTCTAATTATGAAATTAAGAAATAAATAGTCCCAAGATGTCATATTTTGAGAATTCGGAACTTGTGTATTTGTAGCAGTTGATTTTTTTTTTTTTTTTTTTTTTTTTTTTTTTTTTGCAAAAGTTTAAATATTATTAAATTACTCTACCAAAGAAATGATGCGACAAAATGCTAGATATTCTATCAAAATGAAGAGAATAAATAATTGATTATATATTCTCTCTATTCTTTAAACGTTTTGTAACATTTAAGTACTTTCTTTTGATAAACTGTGTCATTAAAAACTCTTTGCAGCATTCCAAATATTTAGGTTGCAGATATTTCTTTGAGGAAACAAATTTAAATGCATTCTCGAAAATTTTTGCATCAATTTTTAAAATCGACAAAGTTACAATTCCTGGCTAATTAAAAATTAACTTATTTTCAGAAAATAATGTGAATTAAAATACCAACTGTTGCCAAATATTTATATAATTCATGAGCATATTTTGTAAAAATTTGCAGAATGATTTCGAGAATTCTTTAAATGAAATATCGAGTAAATTTCATTCTAGAGAAATCTCTTAATGCGTGCTTTTTTACTATCATTTGGGAAATCAATAAAATAAAAATTCTTATCTAATTAGAAATTAATTTTCTTTTCAAATATTTACATAAAATCAACGATGGAATGCTGTGAAATATTTTGTAAAAATTTGCAAACGATTTTTAGAATATGTGAATTTTTTTAATTAGTCTTAAAATAATAAAATTCAAAATTTAGTAGCTCATCAGTTCTGTATCTATAATAATAATAATAATAATAATAATAAACGATTAAAATATATATGAATGTATCTTCTGATAAACTAACCTAAAAACATTTTTGAAAGCATTTAAAAATAATAAACATTAGTTTTTATCAAATAATTATTTCAGATCATACCTGTTTTAATTCTTTTTCAATTTCTGACGCACGTATTGAAAGTGGTCCGCAGACTGCGTATTCGATATTTTTGAAATTAGGGTTTATATTTTTCAAATTAATGATTTTCGTTTCCATTTGAGACGCTTTAGTTATACTAGCCTACCGTTCAAAATCCCTAATAGAAGTGGCTGTCAATCAAGCCTGAATTTTGAGACATAATCCATACATGCTCAGAATTTGCATCGAAGAAACAGTCACAGACAGCAGGTGTAAGTTTACGACGTATTGAAAGGAATTGTTTTTAAAATGAGAATATTTTCGACAGTTATATAATGACACTCAAGATACTAGCAACCAATTAAATTTTATACAGATTTTATCATTCTAAACCCGAAATTCTGGAAGATTAGTAATGAAAAGTGCAAAATTTAATTGGTATGAATATGAATTTTTTTTAAAGAGTTGAATATAAAAAGATGTTTTTTAGATTATTATTTTGCCTTTATTACTATGTCATTCCAGATAAGTACTATTTATTTTCCAAACTAATACACTGAGTGATCCTTGTAACTCTTACTAAGGTTTTTCAAATAATTGTTGCTGTTAAAAAAACACCCTTAGTAACGAATCATGTTAAACCTAAAAGCTAACGTTTATCACACAAGCGATTTCAAAATTCATGTGATTTCATGTTTTTAAAAGAGTATCTTTATTAGAGGTCTGAAAAGTAGAAATAATTTTTTTCAAAAGTAAAAAGATCAATTCAAAATCTTAGAAACAGGTAAAAATTTGAATTTTAATCTGTTAGAAATCGGAGTGATAATCCTTTTTACTTTTTAATATACTAAGTATTTAGAAAAAAATTCGATCGTCAAAAAATTCAAATTCGAGATTTTAATGAGTCTCCCCGTTTTAAACTTGAGTTCGAAAAATACATTTTTGACATTATACCTATCCATCTATGTGTCTATGATAAAAATAACTCAAAAATGCTTTGACGATGAATCAAATTTGGCATATGGTCTGTAACAAATTTCTAGCATATTTTCAGCAAGATCTATTCACAGAAAGTCGAATATAAATCGAAGAGATCTAGGCAGATACACTTCGATACAAAAACTTACTCCTATAATGTAATAAAAATTTGATAATCTGTCTGTCTGTACTTTCAGAATTATGCAAAATGCAATAACTTAACTAAGCATTTAAATACACCAAATTTGGTATGGATTTTTCGGCCACTAGTGTAGTTTTGTGTCAATTTTTCTTTTCAGTCGTTTAGAAGAAATGTGCCTAAAACATAAATTCGATTTTTAAAAACTATTCGCCACATATCAGGAATCAATTTGCAAAAATTACTCAGCAGATTCAATAAAATTACCAAATTGGCACCAATATTTTGTAGCTATTATTCAAGAATCCCATAAAGGACATTTACAGTCAAGATCCGGAATTTTATATGAGGTAAAGCAGAGAGCATTTTTATGAAATGGCACAAAAAAAGAATTTGGGGAGAGCTTTTCCATTGCTTTAAAAAAAGTTAACTTTTTTTAAAGCGATGGAAAAGGTCTCCCCAAAAACTAACCTTCAATGAAAATCTTTCATATTCACTTCAGAAAGATGAATTAAAATTTTGTTTACTTGCTGTTGTTTTTACTAAAGAGGTAAACGAAAAAAAAATTCATTTTTGCTTACCAAAGAAAAAGTTGCAAATAAGGTAAATAAAAGATCCATGCTATGATGACAGAAAAAAAACTTTTCATCTTTATTTTATTTTATTAATTTATTTGAGAGAAAGTTGATGGGTAATTAATCATAATTAATAGGTAATAAAATGATCACAAAAAATCAGGATACGTTTGTTCTAAATTATAAAAGTTTTAAAAAATTGTCCCGACTTGTAACTTAGTTAAGAAACGATACATCCTGATAATGATGCCGTGTCCGTGTTTCCACGGAAAAGGTGTGCTGTAGCTTCTGAGGGTAAAGACCCCTGAGCACCAAGAGGGCAGAAGTCTGACTTCTAGCTCATATGAAGATGAAACACACACATTCGCTTGCACAGCCCTTTTTTACAGGGGGGCACATTCACACTACTCACAGATAGAACACACAGAAAAACAACCACACCCGAACCGGGACTCGAACCCGGGACCCCCAGATCACGTGAAAGACCTCTAGGCCAGGACGCCGGCACGATACATCCTCTACTAACCAATAGAAAATGATTGATTAGATATCCTTTTATGGTCTCAGACCATTTTTGACAGTTTGAGATAGTAGATTTATGAATAGTAAAATCCTCAAGAAATTTTTTACGAATCTGATACAATTTTCAAAAATGTTTGACCGATGTAATTTAATATGGCTCAAAATGTGTTTGAATTTATGATCAATTCTTAAAACTGATTTAACATCTCCTGTATATTACAAAGAGATATATCTTAATATTGATCTATTCGGAAATATTCTATCCTCCTAGTTACAATATATTTGTAACACATTTTTAATATGTTCCAAAATAACTTAAAGTATATTGAATAGCGAATGGGTTGTAAAAGTTGTTTATAGAATAATAAATTCGAATTCTATATTATGATTTAAAAATAAAACCTTTATTTTTAATATGTATAAGTGAGAACTATAGACACAGCAGTTTCTATAACAAACAACAAATACAAATTAATCCTGAAATTTTTTCATTTTAAAGCAGAAGAGAATGATTCATTTTATTTTTAACGTAAAACTGTTGTCAACCCACTCACAATGAAAATGTACTGATATTCTTCTGCAATGTAGAATGAACATGTTCTAGTATTATCCGCTTTCCGTAGCTGATGGAATGCTGGGAAAAACACAGAAAATTATTCATTTTCTTTTTTCGCATTGAATCCAAGCAAACGAAATATTTACACACACACATCTATATATATATATATATATATATATATATATATAAATATATATATATATATATATATAACTTAACAGAGAAATTTAATTTTGATTAAAGAGTAATTTACAATCAGGAAAGTCATTACGACATAAGAAAATTACTCTGAATCATCGTTATATTTTATGTACAGAAAAAGATCTTTATTCGCGGGGTATATGTTCCATAAATATGCCGCGAATACAGAAACCGTGAATACGGAATGGTAATTTATATGGGTTAATAGGGAATACGTTCCTAGGTAACAAAATTTTAAAAAAAGTATATAAAAAATCAATTAAATTGAAGTTTTTAAACATTTTGATTAATTATCTTAAGGCTTAGGCAATGGTTTGTATAATTTTGGGATTTTCTCTTGCTTGGCAGTTTTTAAAAGCTCCTTCCATTCAGATTGATACGCAGCAGTCGCATTTGCAATTTGCCTCTTTAAAATAAGACTTCGTTCCATAGGCGTTCATAAAGAAATCGCAAATCTCATTTACCATTCACTAAGATTTTTCAAATGAAATGTCACGTTTCCAGTGCTTGTTGAAACCTCTTCTTCAATGGGCTGTGAATTTAATATTTCCTCCAAGTCGGTTTCAGTCAGATCTTGATCTTGCGATTCAAGCAATTCCTGAATGTCACTTGATTCTATCTGTTCGAACCCATCTCGTCCTATTCCATTCGCGATTTCGGCTATGTTTGCATTTAACAACATGCTTTAGACAAAGTTGTAATAAAATCTATTTTACTTTTTTTTATTAGTCCATTTGATGGCATTTACAAAAGATATTGGGTTGGATACCTCTAGGAATCCTTTCATTATTATGTATGTACTTATTAGATCCGCGAATAAAGAAATTTTTATTCGCGATTATAGGAATTGGGTCACATTTTTTTTTAAATCCGCGAATAGTTAAAACGCGAATGAAGGAAGCTCGAATAAGGAGCTTTTACTGTATTTAAAACTAGCTTCAACAAACGTCTCTTTGTATTTAATCCTTTAAGGTTATTTTATTTATGAGGAATTTACTCATTTGTTTTGTAGTGTTTTCTGCAGGTATCTCTGTTATTTTTCAATTTTCTCGCTCAATTAATGAATCCAATTCGTTTTTACAGCCGACTTCTATTTTTTCCAAAGAACACTCGTTATTACTTCTATACAATCATTTGGAACTTTATGAGCTCCATTAGCTGATATTTTTTTAAGATTTGAGTAACAACTAATTGGAATCTAAGTTATATCCTATTCTTTATATCAGCCTAAAATATTTGGTTTTCATCCACCGCAATGTAACCTGCTTGATAATGAGTAAGAATAAATGTTTGAATTATTACTTTCAATTGCTGCAGGTTCCACTAGAATTTCTAAGTACGATATTTTGTAATTTGTTCTTTGATTATCTCATTTTTTTCTGAAGAGGTTTCTAGCAATGAATCTGTCCAGTTGTATTTCCTTTAAATACTTACTAGTTTTTAAAAAGTTCAATAACTAAAAAGTTCCCTCAATTTCATAGCTTATCCGAATATTACATCATGTTTTCAGGTAACTTCTAGTTTCTTTCTAATTATTTTCAAAACATGTAAAAAAGCCATACTGTCAAATTTTTCAACATAATTTAATTTCGTTTTATTTTTTTAATAATTTTATATATATATATATAAATTAAGTGTTGTTCGTTAAAATTTCAAAGCATATTTTTTTTTATCTTTACATGGTTTTATGTTAAATTGAATTGAATTGGATTGGATGTGATAATTTCATGGCTTAAGATCCTTTTCTAGGATATGCTGTATCGAAACACGTTTCACTTATTGAGTTCGTGTATTTATTTCCGTGTTCGTGTTTATTTATTATTAAAATTCACATTAAAAGCTGGTAAAGCAGTAAGTAAAAGTATAATAATAAATTTAAATTTAGCTAAAAACACAGATTTTTTTCAAGGACAGAAATAAACTTGAGTTAGGTCTCATAGTAGGAAAGACAAGTTTGAATCAGACGAGTTTAAATGGTCGATACGGTTTCTATGAAAATCAGATTAAAAATGATTTAAAATATGCTAATGGAACATAGCATGAACCTCAAATAGGAGGAAATTCCTCAAACAGTGAGCGTCAGTGTGTAATACGTTAATGGCCGACTCCAGTCAAGTTAACTCGGGTGGAAAGGTGAAGTCCATAGAGGGTTTTACTTCGTGGAGTTTATTATTTACTTCTTGATTCTTGTTATTTTGCCGATTGCTCAGCATCCAATAACGTAATACACTCTTGATATCAGTATAATGAATAGGCTGGGAACGATACATAACAGTAAATTTAGCTGCAGTGTTTGCCTGCTCTTTTACTTCAATACCAAAATGTGCTAGTATTCATGAGAATGAAACTTTAATATGTTAAATTAGAATAATAGAAGAAAATGAAACCGAAAGGACAATATATTTGCTAACCACATTCTACTTTTCATTTCTCACATGTTTATATATTAGGTTGTTCGGAAAGTAATTTCGTTTTTTCCCGACAGAGGATTTAATTGTATTTTTCGCACCCAATTTCGTACTTAAACCGCAAAATCATTTTATGTTTTAAGAGCTGATATAGCAAGGCTTGAGTGTGAAAAAGTGCAGCTGATTCTTCGCAGTAGTTTTTGGATGGTGCCCTTTTAAATATGGAGAGCAATAAACAGAATTTTCGTCATTTTTTTCTTTTTTGCTATAAAAGGTAAAAATGTTGTTCAAGGCAGAAATAAATTCGCCAATATGTGTGGAGAAGATGTGTTAACAGTACATCAGTACCAGAACTGATTTGCAAAATTTTTCCTTCAAATGAGGAGGCCAAAAACCCTCTCGATCAGTTTTTTTTACAGCAAAGACCAAAACTTTTATGAGCGTGTAATCATGTTACTACCAAAAATATGGAAAAAGGTATTAGACCAGAATGGCAATTTTATAATTTAATAAATAATTTATTCATTAAATGAAAATTTCTTTTCATTTTGACAAAAAAAAAAAAACGAAATGACTTTCCGAACAACCCAATACATCAACATCTTACAGGGTAATATGTGCACATATACTTTCTATTATTGAATGCATTTGATAATCCGATAGTTAGTGGATTTTATACCAATACAGCTTCGGCACGAATAACTTTGAAATATGCTTAAATATGTCATAGGTATAAAGTAGTAAAAATTTGGGGAAAGAAAGGGATGATAAAATGATTTGGTTACTTTGTACTGATTCCAAGAAAAATTATATAGACCTATATACAATGTGAAACAAGTTATCTTTACTTAGCTTTTTCCAAAATCTTTGCTTACAAATATACATTTCCATTTACAGAAAAGGGATTCCTTCAAATGTGGAAAATATTCATGTTATGGTAATTTTTAAGTAAATAATAGTAATAATAATTTTGTAAGAATTGAGAGATTTATTTTTTATATCACACCCCTGCTTACTTAGAGTCTGCTAGATGTGTATTAATAATACAGATGTGTGAATGTTAGGCAGATTTCTATTTAAGCTACAGTTAACAAATTTGACACACATACAAATTAAAGGGTAAGAAATTGCACCTCAAAGCGATTTTTTTTAGAAATTTCAATAAATTACAAAATAAGCTGAATTTTGACTTTTTAACACTATAACTTCCAAAAATATGACTGGATAAAAATAAATTTTACACCAGAAGGGGAAAAAAACACACCTTTTGGAATAAATTATTGCATTACATGCAAAAAAAAAAAAAAAAAAAAAAAGGAGTGCATCACAAACATACACGAAATTGAGCGCTGTATATAGGAATAAAGCATAAAAGAAAAGTAATGATAAAACTGGTACATCGTATTTAGTTTTGGTGATTTTTCATTAAAAATATCACCATCTCGCCATCAGTTAAAGTTAATTAGAACCATATCAAAGACATTATCAGCATAGATATTCTTAGCATAACATGCAAGATTGAAGGGAAGTTTGAACATGAATTCAAAAAGGATTAAAACAACTTAACTATGTTATGAAACTTAACTTGTGGATCCCTCATCAACTGAAAAAAATTAATATGTCGTTACATATTAGTAGCATATGCATAAATAACTGCGATTCATTTCTTAAACTCAACGATATTGATCTAATCTCAGGCCAGAATCGGCCATATGGGTGCTATGCACCGGGGCCCCGCAACTGACGGGGGCCGCTACCATGATTAAGAATTAAAATAATGTTACAAAAGAATTAAATTAAATTAATGTTCTGAACAATAATAATGTTATCCTTACTAAAAGTCTACGAATTTATTTCATGTGGCTCTCTCAGCGTCAACTGAAGCCTTTATTAGGCAACGATTGCAGTGATACATTGCAGTTTACCAAAAAGAGGGAAAAGTTCATTTATGAATAAGGAAATCCCCTTCAGACATGTTAAAACAGAGCAGCGTACCCGACGCCCAGAAGTCGGGGCTGAGACTGGGTTCAAATGGACTAGTAAATCATCGGCTATTTACTTTTTTCTGCATTTAGTGATATATTTTTTATCCGTGCATCTGTGTATGTTTCTTTATATTGTTGTTCAAACAATAAGTAAAACAAAGATAAACTAAACGATCAACTTTTAACAATGCACACTGTATTGCTTATTCATTGCTCACGACAGGAATGAAAAGAATTAAGGAAGAAGTTTAAATGGAGCAGCGGATGTATTTGGAAGCATACGATATTTGCTGTATATTTTATAGTTTAGTGCAAGTGTGCATTATTAATAGAAGGTAAGTAGATTTACAATCATTTACCACATCTATTAGGTAATAGCATATACTAATTTGATAATCCCTTCTCTAAACCAGTTAATACTGTTAGATATAACAATGTCCATGCCCAGGAAATAACCCTCTGTGTGTCGAAAAAGAAAATGATTAGACAAGAAAAAAGAAGAAAAGCTAAACCTCAAGACCGAACAAGTAGCTCTGTTTTCTTACTACAAAGTAATTCTGGCAATGAAATTGCTTCAACTTCAGAAGTTGCAATTAAAACTTCAACTGGGGAAGAAAGCTCTGGGCAAAGTACATAGACGCAATAAAAATGTTAAAATGGTTAAATTTGTGGAGGAACCGTGTGTTTATACAAATATGACAGGATGCAGAAATTAATGACGAAAAGGGCAATAACAGATATGATCAAGAGAATATTAATGATCAGAATATCTAATTATGTGACCGAAAGGGCGCCAAAAGTCTAACTCTGTCAGGATAGACTATTAAAATCAATAAATCATGCCAATTTAGTTAAAGATACATTTAATGACATTAAAGGACATGATTTACAAGGGGACAAAACTATTTAAGACAATAACATTTAACATATATGCATAAAAATAATACTCGGGGAATACATCATGCTTTACGTTCGCTTCCAAGACATGGACTGATTGTTCATGGTAATGGCCGATAGAGGGCTGAGGAACAGTTACGGTTACAATTAAAAGTATCCAAATAACTTTAGAGAAACATAAATATGAAAAATGCTCCAAAAACTTTGTAAAACTTTATAATAAAGAGGTAGATGAAAATCTAATTCTAATAATTGTTTTAATACTGGATTTGATATGGTTTAAAAGGCATGTAAATAACCCTGAACACATATTGCAGTATGTTCTAATTGATAATTATAATGCTTTATTTTTAAATGTTTGTGTTAACATTTTTCTTTACATTGCACGTTATATGTTGCTTTTAAGTTGCTGACCGCTCTTTCAGCAACTTAAAATTAATAAAAAGTTGTCCTCAGTCAAGCATACGATATAATGCTTAAACGCACTTGTTATATATTAAGCAATAAAAAAGAAATTGGAAAAAAAATTGTAGTTTTCCTGAACGAATTAATAGCAAAAACAATATCATGCATTAAATAAACATGCAATAGAAATAAGTGTTCATTTTTTAAATTTAACTTTGAAAAAAATTTAAGGCTTTAAATGTTTTTCTGCACCCAGGCCCCTTCATAGAGAAAGCTGGCTGTCTTAGGCTACTGATTATTGGCGACAAAAAGTGGATAGTTTATAACAATATCAAACGAAAACGCTCGTGAAAATAGACCATCAAGATGAACCAACCCAGACAACATCAAAGTCTGAAATTCACCAAAAAAGATTAAGCTATCAATATAGAGGAATTATAAAGGAATTCTGCACTTTTTTAAACTATGAAACTAAAAGGTTAATTCAAAAATCTGTGCTTTTTAAATTGAGTTACACAGTTCAAGACAGAATTCCCCAATCGTACAAACATTGTTTTCCTGTCAAATAATACAAATCTTAGGTTAATCAGTTGATTACATTTTTGGAACCTAATTGGGATGTGTTGTCACATCCACCATATAGACTCAACATTACGGCTTTTGGTTTCTATCTGTGTCATCCGATGCAGACTTCTTAAATAATAAAAATTTTAATGGTGCTGCCGATGTCACAAAAATCTTCAGGCTTTTGCTATCAAAA
The DNA here is from genome assembly GCA_026543055.1 of Argiope trifasciata. Taxonomy (NCBI): domain Eukaryota; kingdom Metazoa; phylum Arthropoda; class Arachnida; order Araneae; family Araneidae; genus Argiope; species Argiope trifasciata. The sequence continues at coordinate 1,424,567 of JAPMOQ010006317.1, read as the reverse complement.
TCATAAGTTTTATGAACATGGGATTATGACACTGATTGAGTGATATCAAAATCCATCGACCAAAGCGGACATTGTCTAATGTAACAAAGTTAAAGTTCAGGTAAAAATTTTAAATTTCTGTCTTATTTAAAAATTGCCAATTATTTAGTTGCAAGCCCAATGATTAGAAGTACATACCTACAACAATGGTTGCGAAAATAAAAACCAATTAAATATAACAAGCTGCACCTTGTAAAATCGAAAATAACAGTATGTTATTTGATTGCAACTGCACATACACAATTCTATTTATAGTAAAAACTAGATTTAACCTGGCCATTTAATTTAAAAAAATATGAACTGACCTTATTGTTACAATGATATTAAATAAAAATTTCATGAACCTGAAAGGGGGGGGGGTATTGTGAAGCTTCAAGCTCTCGAAAGTCGAGAACAATTGAATGACTGTCTATTTGATAAACAACTTCTTCCTCTATTTGAATTCGGCGTTGCATTCCACGATTGTTTGCAATTACAATAAAATTTTGCACATAAAATTATACGAGTAAAATGCTAACTCACCTTACAAATGTAACCCAATCATGAATCAGTCAATTAATGAAAAATATAACAAGACTTTAGCTGAGGTATAGGTTCGATGCGAAATTTATGCTTCGATGTGTTTGAAAATGCATGACGTGGCAAATAACAGGATGAATTTATATTTTCTTTTAAAAAAATAATTTCGATTAGAATGTTCTGTGTGACTCATTTCTAGTATCTTTTAGATCGATTTATGCCGTGATAAATTGTAAGCTCAAATGCAAGTAGTGCCGCACAAAGTTACTCTCACGAACTGAAATGCATCCATTCCTCAAAGTACCCTTTACCTCTTTATTATATACTAGCCGCCTTTCGCAACCAGCTGATTCGACATAAGTAATGGGTTCTAAAATTTTCAATTAAATCACATATTCATTAGCCTTGAAGTAACTCCCAGCATTGATTGGCCTGAAATTAATATTTTCTTTAAAATGATGGACGGAAAATTCTAAAAGAATACGTTTTCCTAATAATATTCTTTAATTTTATAAATCTTTCAGTTTTAATTATTGATTTAAAAGATTGACTGATGTAGGAACTTTTATTTAAAATATTAATAAAAATATTTTGTAAAATATGGCTCACAGAGATGGTATGAAGAAATCTAAAACTCATTATTCATAAATGCATTGTTTGACTCAAGCTACATAAAATGTAATTATTTACTTCATTTAGATCAAACTAATAGTATTAAACAATATATATGCCTATTAATAATATTTTACAAATTAGCCATTGGACCGGAATTTGAATGCATATCCTGAATAAATAAAGATAATTTATTGAATTAATGATTTAAATATTGCAAACGATCATAGAATCATCCTTTGCCTTGCATTTTTTAAAGAAAATATCACATTTTATATTTCTTTTATTTTATCCAGTCACGTGCTAAAAGTTGCATTTCTTTAGATTTGATTTGCGATGATAGTTTTTTTTTCTTAATTTGAACTTCCGTCATTGTTTTATTTTATTTTATCCAGTCACGTGCAAAAAAAAACAAAAAAAAAAACATGGTTAAAATATTTCTTTAAAAATTCGTTAAAAATAGAAGTATAAGTTATAAATTAAAACATTGACACCATTAGAAAGCTGATTTTTTTTAAAATCTTTAACTTGATGTAAAAATCATGCTTGTGCGATAATATTTTCGGAAGTTATAGCGGAAAAACGTTGAAATTTCGCTTAAATTTTAATTAATTCAAATTCTAACTAAAAATTCGAAAGAAAAAAAAAAAAAGGGGGCTCCGAGGTGCACATTCCCCACCTCTTGTATACATGTACCAAATTTGGTAGCTGTAGGTCCAACGGTCTAGCCTGTAGAGCGCCAACACACACATTGAGCTTTATTATAAGTATAGATATCTGGAGGAACACTTAGATAGAAAATGCTTAGTACATCTCATGATGAGCGTTAAGATTAAATGCATACCATTGACAAATTTTAGATAAGGAATCTGTTGGTATGTGATGTTTGGTAATTAATGAAGTTAATATGTAAGTTAATATTATAATAGTTAATATTATATTAACTGGCAAGAAGTTAATATGTAAGTAACAGCACCTAAACATAGGGTTGAAGAGTCTTGAATGTAAATAGTATGGGATCCTCTGGATGCCGAGAGGTTACAGGCAGTGCATATCAAAATATTTGAGGGCTTGAATAAAGATGCATAAACGATGTTTGCTTGTAAGAACTTGAGATAAAATAAAGGCAAACAAGATTTTGGTTCTTCCATTTTTAGTTTTTTTCAAAGTTCCTCTCTGTATGCTGTATACTCTGAGAATTTTAATGGAATGCGATAAGTGTTATCTTCGCTGCACTCGATACACAAGAAATTGTCGGAAAAATTGAATTTGAATAAGATAGCTTAAGTAAGGATAGTTTTACAGATTACATGAGCAATGAGTTTATCTTGAGTTCTGCTTCTAGTCCATTTAATGATGGTAGTGATGCCTGAAAAGTTTCCTAAGCTCTGTATTTGCTCCTATGATAATTGTCAAAGACTATTCAGGTCGGTTTCACTATTGTAAAGGCGAGGATTCTGTAATTGCTTTTTCTAAAAAATCTGTTTCTTCATTCTACAAAATAACAAAGTGGACAGATACCCATTAAAAAGAAATGAGGATTTTTTTTTAATGTGAATTTTTGAAGTGTGTCGTTGAATACATTTGGATGACGGGTAACTGATATTTATAGGTGCTATAAGGGTCAAATAAATATCCTAAAAGATCAGAGTCGCCGGATGAGCAGATGAAAAATGCAGGCTATAACTTCCATAAAGAGTACAGCAATAATAAATGACTGTATGATCACATCTTGAAGAAGAATCCTACAGTTTACATAAGGGATTGGTGTTTAAGCCAGGAAACACTTTTTATAACTGCCCTTAATAACAGAGTTAATCAGCATTCGTTACTTACTTGATGGGCGGCCGTTCAGTTACTAAGTATAGTTGAGTGCCAGAGCAAAGTGAATGATATTTGTTTGCGTGTTTCATTTTATGTTTGGGATGAGAACAACAGAATTTCTTTGGATTTAAAGGATTTCTTAGAGATTCAACAATATTGGCAGTATGAACAAATTAAAATTTTAAAAATATATATTTTATCAATTAACTTAAAATTTACAGATTTTCAGTTTCACAGAATTTTTCCTTATTTCAGACAATACAGTATTTTATTGAAGTGTCAGCAGAATTTCACTGAGAAATTGAATGCTATAGATATATGCTATTGACTGTTAATATAAAAATTATATTTTGGTAATTGCTATGCAATTCCAGAAGTATCATTTTATGCTATTCTAAATTAAAAAACAGACTTGTGCTAAGTTCTTAGTTATAATAGGAATCTTCCTTTCACAGAAAAATATTAGTAGGAAACACTCCATAATTACTGTTTATAACATTTATGAATTTGAGAACCTAATTTTTTAAAAAGAAATAATTGCATTATTAACATCCTGAGTCATAAAGCAAATACTGTTTTTTTTTAAATTAAAAAGAAACATACATTTCAAAACAAATCAATTTTTTTGAAATATTTATCAGGAGCCTATATTTAATTTAAAAATACTTTAGAATGACTTGTTGCAGAGTTTATGAAATAAAAATGTAAACTTTGTTAACCTTTTTGAAAGTGTATATTTGATAAAGGTGTCAAAGATGTATCATTGATTGAGTGATATGAAATCCTTACAATACGAGAACCTTGATCAGAAAACATGTGCCATAAACAGTAATTGGAAACCCATGAGATATTTGAAAGAGTAGACTATGTAGGACACTAAAGGCTGATTCGGGATCAAATTTACAACTGGTACAAAGTTGTCAATTCCTTAAGGAGCTGTTTTTTAAAGAATGATGAATTTTTGACAGGCCTGTAATTATTGTGATGGCACAATTTAGTATGCATAGTACCAGGCCTCTTCTTTAGTTTGTGTAAGATTTTGTTCGCCAGTATTTTTGCTGTGTATGCTTAAATATAGTCATTGACATAGAATCTGCAGTCTGTAAAGTCATTGCCAAAATTTCTCTGCTGTGTGATGTACAGTAATGTGAACATTAATAGAAGTGGATATCAGTCTGCTTTATAATCCCATATTAGAAAATTGGACACTGCATAGAATCAACTACTTCTAACTGCCGCTGAAGTATGACCAATTCAAAAATGCTTTGTATGTGAAAATCATGAAGTCAAATCAATGAAATTAATCAAGGCCAATCTTCTTTTGAAACGCATGTGTTTTCAGGCTAATCAAGAGATAACTTATTCATGTATTTGCGAGATCTACACCCATCTTGTATGGATTCTATTTATGGTTTATCAGACAAAGAAATTTAGTCTTAACTCATAGTAGACATAAATACATTAAAAATTAGATAATAACTGAATTTATTTTTATTTCCAATCTCACAATCAGATCTGAAATATATTTTGACACTCAATATCAATAGTAGAGAGATTAAAAATAAATGCTATAAAAATAACTGAAAAAAAATACACATTTCAAAACAGTAACAGTAATATATATATATTTATGAATGAATCTATAAAAAGGAAGCAACACTTGGATGATGATTTCAATACACATTACATATTAAATATAACACGAAAATTCAAAGTTTATACAAGTATCACAAATTTAAACATATTGGCATTTAAAAATAATAGGTAAATTATTGATAAAATTTCAAAAAAAAAAAAAAAAAAAAGATATATCTTGCATGTTTTCTAATGGTCTACTTTTGTACTATTAATTGTGCAAATAAATAACTTAAAATAAAAATACTAAAAATATCAAATTTAAATTGTATTTTAAATCATATTTTTATTTATAAATAATGCATGAAATAAATTGAAGAAATGTGCAATAACTGAAGTTTGTCAAAGGCCATGCATGATAAATTTATAACATCAGCATAAAAAACAAAAAATACTGATAAAATAGATTTTTAATACATAACATTCGAAAATTCAAAATTTTAATACCTACATAACAATAAAAAAAAAATGGAATGGTATAATATGAGCATTACAAAGTAAAGTCAGTTTAAAATTTTAGAAATACCTGAAAGTATAAATAAGACATTACAGTCAATTACAAATCATTGATTCTAAACACTACAAAATTCAATAAATATTGGACACTTTAAAAACAATCTACTACACATTTATTACAACAAATATACAATCAATAAAATTTGTCCTAACTTTCTACTGAGATTACTTTTGATGGTGTAAATTAATTTTTTAATTAATACACATAACATGTTTTAAGATATAGTTTAGTAACTGGAATTATATTATATTCAAAATTACAAAAAGTATCCATGATACAATTTTCAAAATATAATGGAAAATGAGATCATTTTAAGAAATTAAGCCTTTGAAGCATATACACTGAATTTATAATTTTTAAATATTTTATAACATAATTTATATTTAGAAAACATCAACATGCATTTTCAAAATGTAACAACTATATCACACTGTTAATATAGCATCCATTTCACTACAATATACATGAAGACTGTAAATACTACACACACACACACATCCTGAGATTGCTGTGTCGTGATATATCCAAACATCTAGAACACATGCTTTCCTAAGAATGCAACACTTCAGTTTCTAGAAGCAACAGACGCAAAAACCTATTTTTTAAAAAATAAGTTTTATAAGAACATTTTTTAAACATGGATTTCATGCGACTAAATGGATTAAAAAACTAATAAATTTAACAGAAACAGTTTTTAACATTTTAAATATTAATAATTTATAAAATATAACATGTTAAGAATCTGTAATATTTTTTTCTGTACAGCAGCTCCAAGTAAGGAAAAAAAAAATTATAGATATAGTAAAAGCTGCTGAATGAATACTAAGTTAATGATCACCAGCCTTGGTAATAAAAATGAAAGTTCCTGAAACTGTTGGAATTCTTGGAATACATAGATAAGGAGTTACAATACCATAGCCTTAAAGAACATTTGGTACTTCTTACACTAGCCAAGAAAAGTGATACAGACAGCCAGATGGAGTCGATTCCAGAGACACAAGTAACAGAGTAAAAATTCTCTTCAGAATATTGATCTAATATAAATTCATTCTGAGTACTTAATGCTGTTGTGATTGTTTATTACCAATTTTCTGCTGCTGTTTTACATATCTTTCATCAGTATATTACTAATAAATATTTGTACTTTCATGAAGAATAAAGTATTTTTATCTATTAGAGAACCACTTGAACTTTTCAACGTAGGACTCCTAACTCGCAAATGGATTTTCATAATCTTTACAATATATATATATTTTTTAAATGTTTTTTTTTAATTTCAAAATTTGATATTTTTAAATCTTTCATATCTTTAATTCATAAATATCATGGAATCTAGAAACAAATATTTTCTCAAATTCAATACTAGATAATCTCAAATGTATGAAAAATTTAATTTATAAACTAAATCAAAAAATATTTTGATAATTCTTCTATACTTATAATAAAGCTCAAAGTGTGTGTGTGTGTGTGTCTGTGTGTGTGTGTGTGTTGGCGCTCTACAGGTCAGACCTTTGGACCTACAGCTACCAAATTTGATACATGTATACCTTGGAGGTCCGGAATGTGCACCTCGGAGCCCTTTTTTCAAATTTTTAATTAGAATTTGAGTAAATTAAAATTTAAGCGAAATTTCGACGTTTTTCCGCATTAACTTTCGAAAATACTATCGCATAAACATGATTTTTACATCAATTTAAAAAATTAGCCTTCTAATGGTATCAGTGTTTTAATGTAAAACTCAAGCTTCTATATTTAACAAATTTTTAAAGAAATATTTTGACCATGTTTTTTTAGCACCTGACTGGATAAAATAAAAGAATACCGGAAGTTCAAATAAAAAAAAATTATCACCGCAAAATAAATCAACAGAAATGCAACTGTCAGCACGTGACTGGATAAAATAAAATAAATATAAAATGTGATATTTTCTTTAAAAAATAAATGCAAAACAAAGCAATATCTATATCATTAAGTCAATAAATCTTCTTTATTTACGGTAAACCTGATTGAATTTAGACAGGATATGCATTGAAATCCCGACTTAATGGCATATTTATGTAATCGTTTGCAATATCTGTATCATTAATTTAATACTTTTTCCCTTTCTCGCTTTCTTTAAAAAAAGATATTTAATATTTTGGCAACATCATTGTTTTTTTTATAAATATTTTGGAAGCATAACCGATGGTTAAAACTGACTGATTTATAAAATTAAAGAATATTATTAGGAAAAGGTGAACTTTTAGAACTTTCCGTCCATCATCTTAAAGAAAATATTAATTTCAGGTCAATCAATGCTCGGAATTACTTTAAGGCTAATAAATATGTGATTTAATTGAAAATTTTAGATCGCTTTACTCATGGCAAACCAGCTGGTCGCCAAAGGTGGCTAGTATTATTTAAAAAAAAACATTGCTCTTGGTTATATCTTTAAAAATTTTAAGTAAAGAGACAATACATCATTTACAATCCTTGCTGTTCTTATACACAGAATTCCAAAGATGATAAATAGCAATTATCTAGAGATTTTAAGTATAGTCTGTTTTTCTCTGTTATTTCATTATATTTATTATCTAATTTCTTCAACATTTTCAAACTTACAAATAATTTTTGAAACTTTATGAGTAAATAAAATAATTTTCAAAAGGCTATTTTACCTATTTATATTCTTCCAAGAATTTGTTGTGATATTCTTCAAACTTTTGTAACATTCTCTTCAGTTTCTCTGGTTGAGGAAGAATAGTTGTCCTGGATATAAAAGAAATATCATACAGTTATTATGTATTATTTTTTCAGTTTGAAATATTTAATTTAAAAACACACATGAGCAAGTTATTTGTCTTGTGTTATCAGTTGGTCCTCTTCACAATGAAAGTTCAACAACAAATGGATAATGCACATTTCTGCCAATAATACTTTCCAAATTTACAATAATAGCCACATAACCAAATATAATTGAGATTTGATTACAAAAAAATATTCACCAAACTATCTTATTGTGTGCAAGAGAGAGGAAGAACATGAATCTTAATTATCAGGAGATAAGTAAAGTTTTTTTCATTACAGAAACAATCATAAGCTGAGCTCAGCTGGCATTTGACAATTTCTACATATTATATACCAAGGTAAAATGAGAGAGAGAGTTAAGTATCATCACAAGATTCAAATATGCATTGTTCTCCAATAATATAAGTATCAAAAAATAAACCAGCAAGAGTGAATTCGTTGGTTTTGCATATTCTGTAAGAAATGTAACTGTGTACAATTGCAAGACGGTGGCAAACAGTTACAAAAGAACCTAATAGCATGTGGCTCTTTGGTATTTTTTTTAGGGTGGAGGGGGCAATTAATTATTGAGATGTGGGCTTTCTAGGAAACAAAATATGTAATTTGGCTGCTTTTGTACCGACCAATAGAAGCTGAACTTTTACAACTGAAATTGACAAACCACCCAATTTTTCACATTTTAAAATCAGTACACATTTTCTAGTATATATCAAAAGGCAATCAACCTTCTTGATGGATTCGGGTCAAAATATCATACAAAAACTTATACATGAAATTTTATCTACCTAGCTCTTTACTTTTTGTAATTATCAAGTCAATTTATATACAGACAACAGATAAATCTTGTGGATAGATTTCATAATTTTTTAAATTAAATCTACAATTGGTATAAATAAAATATAATAAAGTTCATCCACCTATCTGAAAGTGTTTTTGAGTTATTACATTCACAAACAGATATAATGCCAAAAAGGACTCAAACAAGTCTGATATGTGGGGACTTGTCAAAATCTAGAATTCAAAAATTTTCAAAAATTACAATGTTTTTCCTTCACACACCTCATAAAAAAAAAGTATTAGTTTAGAAGTTATGATATTTTATTTCAAAAAGTTAATTGTAGCAATGGTGCAAGAAAATAGCTAAAAGAATTAATTTAACCAAAACAAACATAGAAAAAAAAAGAATATAATAGTTTTTTTATTTATTATTTTTATCAAATTGTTGAATTAGAACAGTGCTCCTATCTAATATAATTTAAGAACAAATTGATAAATTTAAAATCAAACACACTTCAAGACAGTACATTCAACACATGTAATGCACTGTAAACTGGTGTAATCATTCCTTTATTACTAGTGTGTTCCATTTCCATAATACATCCTAAGCTAAAACTATGGTACATAATCCATGTGGTTTCTGCTATGCACAGAAATCTGAATAATTTAAAAGCATTAAAAATTAATGAGTTACCTGAAGTGAAATGTTCCAGGTATTTGTCCAAATCCACTTCCTGGAACAACACAGATACCAGTATTTTCCAACAACTGCATAGCATAGAAGAAATCAGGAGCTTGTCCAAGAGACTAATAAGGAAGCATCATAGGAGAAATCAGTAAATTATAAACAGAAATAAATGACAATTTATTTTTAAATTATTTAAAAATTAAATTTAAATTGAAAAACTAAATTTATATTATTTAGTTTTAAAAGTTTAACTTAAAAATTAAATAAATTAGCATTTAGTAATAATAAAACATTACACAAAATATTTGCACATATAAAGATCACCACCTTTGTGCAATCTAAAACATTTATCAAATAATTTCAGGATCTGCTAGAGTAAAATCTCAACTAAATTTTAAAAATTTAATCTTGAACTAATTTAGCAAAATCTAAAAATTTAATATAAAAACAGTATCACAAACCATGATTATAATATAGCTTATAAAATTTTCAATTAATGATAATCCAATAAAAAAAATAGCATAATTATGTCAACACAAAGATCTTTATAGTAATATTTTATACTTTGAATTCAATTTTCTCAAATATATATATACATATATATATATGCATTCCATATTTAAAAAAAATTACATTCCAAGTATTCTTTAGATCCTCCTCCCTCTAAAACAAATATAAATATGAATAAAGGAAAACACAAAACATTCTTTGCGCATTTTAAAAATCTTAAAGCTGTCTTCGCCCAATTCTAGAATGATCCAATATAAAATAAATGGATCAGGATTTCACTATTTCAAGTGTAGTATTTCTTTCATCTGAGCTCATAAAAAAATAAAATTTATATTACCGATAAGGAAGAAAATGTAATGTAATATAACAGAGAGAAAGAGAAGATTGAAAAAAAAAAAATGATACAGTACTTATATTAATTATTATCTGAATTGTGCTTACCAATAATATTATATATATAGACACACACATAAAAATGAATGCATTGCCTGCAGATAAGTTTCCATATTTGATAATTCTTTTTTTAGTACTATTAAGTACTATTATTATTAAAGTAGTACTATTATAGTAGTACTATTATTATTAAAGACAGGTATGCCAGTTCAATATAAGTTTTCAAAAATACTTTTGCTAAATTACAATCACATCCTTTCTATTTCCAATTTTAAGACTGAAAATCAGCAAATTAGAAGCATATGTTGGTGAAAGGATATATTTAAAAAATTGAAAGGATACATTTTGAAAGGATGAATATTTAAAACAGAATAACCGACATACATACAATAAAACAATTAAAAAAATACCTTAGCTTTTGCAATAGCTTTTTCTGGTAAAGTCAATTGTGGGAATGCATACATGGCTCCGGCCACAACATTGCATTTTATTCCCGTCATGTTGTTGAAAGTTTTCTCAACCAACAAGGCACGCTCCTTCAAAGATTGCAAAACTGCACTTTTTTCCTAAAACAAATCATAAACATAATTTAATTATAAGTTTAATTATTATTTCAAAAATGTATAAATCATTAAACCTTACAATAAATTCAATCTAACATATTCAAAGAACTTTTTAGAAATATACATATAATTCAAAGATATTTTTAAGTACTAAATTTCATAAAGATTAATAATTAGGCTTTCAATTTACAGAATAATTACTTTTTAATTTAATATAACCTAGTATGCTAACTTCTGAAGTAATTCTAAACCTCAAAGCTTTTCAATGTTCACAAATAATGATTTTTCCTAAAAAACTTGTATGCTTTATTGCAACTATGAATGCACAAAAAATTAAATTTTGTAGCTCAAGATTCAATTTTTTACAATGCATCTCCAGAGAATGTTGTTAAATTTTTTGTTAGTATTCTAAATGTTAGGGATAAAATTGTTCATAATTTTTTTTAAAAAACTCATTTAATCGTATTCCAGTTTTGATTCACTCAATACATGCCAGTATTATTCATGCTGTAGTTCTTTGATACACAATTCAAATATTATCCTTTAAGCTATTAAAGAGAATTTTTTAAAAAAAAATTAATTCTCATAAATACCAAAACAAACCAATTTAAAATTGTCTTTAAATGAAACACGAACACTAACAAAAAATATTACTACCAAATAATATTTTTAATTCTTGTTATATTCATATATTTAAAACATAAAATATTTTCTTAAGCATATTAGTTCAATAAAAATTGACAGGATTCCGTTTAATAACACATCAATTTTAGGTTTATTATTAATTTTTTTTTCTATTAAAAATATTTGCTCCGATAGTTCTCACGTAGAACATGCACAATTTAGATGAGTACAATAAAAAGAATTTAAGATTTTTTAAATATTATATATATTTCAACATATTTGAACACTTTTTAATAACATCCAAGCTGGTGCAAATAAAAAATTTTGATTGCGTAATTTTTTCAAAACATTTGAGATACTGCACTAGGTTAGAGAGGGTAAATTACTTATAAGGTACATAGTAAAATACTTATCCCTTATAAGATACTGGATTTATTACTATAAAATTTGATCCTACCTAAAATTACTTTTGCATAATTAACTTAGTTTATTAAGTTAGATTAAGATTTAATTTTAAAGGGACACTAGTACTATTTTGAGAAAGACCCGGTGATTCTGAACTGCAATCAGATGAGACCTCAACAGGTACTCACTCTTCAAACTTCCATATCACACCAGTGAGAAGACATTTGATCTCAATGAATTTAGCATACATCAGATTTACTTACATGGTAGTTTTTCAGTATAATTTGGACTGGAACCTGAAGCCAAGCCATTGTGCCCATCTCATTATATAACAAAATAATTTCCATGCTATGTTTTTATTTACATTAAAATTAAAATTTACATATAAGATTCTCAATTTTAATATAACGAACATTAATCCCATGAAGGATTTTTCATTTGTTCAATTACTACATATTTGTTCAAAATATACATGGAATAATTGTTTTGATAAAAGATATATGTTTTATTATCTTCTATAAATTAAGATATAAATAAGGGAAAGCATTCTATGTAAGATAATTATACTTCATATGCATAAATTCCAGTTTAAAGGAATATGATCAAATAACTTATGATGCTAAAACTATTTCTAACAAATATGTTTAAGATGTTTTTAAATTAATTGCTGGAGAGAGATATTGTTTAAAATAATTAAATTGAAAAAAAAACATTTCTTTATAAACAATCATTTTAATAAAAACAGAAACAAAGATCTAAAACAATAATGCAAAAAATCTGGCTCACTAAAGCGAAAAATTCATATGTTAACCAGGAGTATGAATACTACAAAAAACAATGGTTGATATATAGGTTTGGTAGAAGAAAAGAAGTTTTAAGTAATAATTTACTGATAGTATAATTTTTTTTTGTTAATCACATAAGATTAACTAAGGACAAACTATATAACTCGCCTCCAATTTCTGTTTAATAATTCTCCAAGACTTAAAACTCAAAATAAATAATTGGGAACAAATTTAAATCGAAGAAAAACTATGTTTATAGTAAATAATTAGGTGTTTTTATATCAATTTGAAAGGAAACACCAAAATTTTTTTCAATCAGGAGGTAAAAAAGTTATTCCAATATTTTTAAAGTTATTCCATGAAATTACATTGATGGCAAAGCAATTAAACTGCAATTTAATGTTAAACATTTTAACAGCATTTAAAAATATTTATATAAAAATATTTTTTTTTAGATTTTCATATTTGTTTTAATATGAATTTATTCTTACAATAGAATTTCAAAAAATTACATTTAAATGAATTGAATATTGTCTTGCATAAGCACATAGAAACTAAAAAGGTATTTTAAACACTTTTAAATGAAAAAAAAAATCAATTACAAGGATATAGGAAGAAGGTAAGTATAATTATTACAAAAACTTACCTTGATGAAAAGATCATAAGATGGTTCTCCCTTCTGAGGAGGATTTACTACACAATCCATTGTGGCCTAAAATGAAGGAAAAAAAGCATGTTTAGAAGCATTAATTTCCTTTTTTAATTCTTAAATATAATTATTAAAAATGAACTAACTTGTCCTAAAACACTGGAGCACAGGCGAGCAGACACACATTTTAGAAGCATCTTTTTGACATCTGGATCAAGATTTATTATTTCAGCATATCCACCACGCAATCCACATCTAAAATAAATAAAAAAAATCGCAAAATGAAGTTTTCATGTTTTATACAGAATATTACACAAATTACAGAATGCATACACAGAACCAGCCTTCTCTAAGAAGGGCCCGGGTGCAAGAAACCATCAATGGCCCTAAATTTTTTGCAAAGTAAAAAATATATATATATATTTGCAAATTTATTTAATAATGAGCGATTTTATTTTTACTATTAACTACTCTGGGAAATTAACATTTTTTTTCAATTTTATTTTTGATACTTAGAATGTTTAAGCATTATAACCATGTGTTTAACCCAAGACAATCCTTTAATTGTGATTCTCCAAAAGAGGATTCAGCATTTATTGTATGTGGTAACTGGCAATGTAAAGATTGAAAAAAAAAATATACATAACATTAGATATAGATAAAAGTAGATATCTGATGATTTACAAGTCCATTTGAATCCAGCCTTGCCTCGACTTCTGGGGGCCAGGCAAGCTGCTTTGTCTTAACATGTCTGAAGGAGATTTCCTTATTCATAAATGAACATTTCCCACCTTTTTGTAGATATCACTGTGATCTTTGCGAAATAAAAGTGTCAGTTGAAACTCAGACAGCCATATGGAAACAAGCTTGTAGACTTTTAGTATGTGTAACGTTATTATTCTTCAGAACACTGTTTTAGTTCTTAATCATGGTGGGGATCCCCCCTCAGTCATGGCGCCTGGGTGCATAGCATCCGTCATAACCCTCAGATGGCCGGCTCTGCTCTTTTATTAATATAATTCTGTGCATACATGAATTATATTAATAAAAGAGCAAAATAAAAACACCATATTTTTTTATTTGCAACAACAAAAATAATCTAATTTCTCTTTGATTATAAGCAAAAGAAATTGTGTTTAAGAATATTAAATTCTTTTTTTTTTTTAACTGAAATAAACTATTATTTGACTTTATGTATACTTTTAAGTTTGTGTGTGTAATGTTTTCTTGCAAATGAGTTGAATTTTAAGTAAAAACAGTCTTTAACACTAAAAAAACTTCACATGCCAAAAATAACTATAGAATCCAATTGTAAAAACTGTTTAAATTTGTCTAACAAGACATTCACACTATTAACACTATGCTTTTTAATCTGTCATTCATCCACATAATTATACATTTTAAAACATTTTACTATCATTATACATTATTTGCAATACACTGAAAGATAATTTTAACATAATCCTTCTATATGCAAACATATGTTTTAATAAAAGCACGAATGTTGATCAAAGCTATCAAATGTGACGTATTGTAACCTCTTGGTTATAAAATTCTCACTAAGAAACTACTTTAATTTTTTAAAATTATTAGATTTTTAATTAAAAATTTGATTGAAATCTTAACATTTTCCCCCTCAGTATTTGGAGAATGTTATTGCATAACAATTCATTTCATTTTCATGCCAGTTTGAATTTCTTTTTCAAAATGTCAGCTATACTGATTTTATTTGTTTCTCGAATTTGAGTATTTAAAAATATTTGTACATACTTAGAAAATACTTTACATATTTACAGACGTATATTCATGTACTCTGTGACAATAATAAATTTTTCACATGCACAAAACTAATATTATAAAGTTAAAATCAAATTTTACAAATAAAAAATAATCTAATCAAGCCCTAAAAATTATCATGTTTAAGGCTTGCTATATTTTAATTGAAAAAAATTGTTTTAAACTATAGAAAATATGATGTGGAAGAATATTAAACTGTTTAAAATGGTTGACCCTAAAGAGGAAACTAATAAGTGCACCAAGTCAAAATTTGAAATACCCCTACATGATGAAAGATGTATTAATAAGTTATTAAAAGACTCAAAAACAGATAATCTACAGGGAAAAAAAATCAATTAATCCAAATCTTAAATCATAATTCATATTCAACTGCTCCCAAAATAAAATAAGTACACTGTTACAAATACATTTCAAAACAATCACAATTCAAAGACAGAAATCGTACGTCTTACTCGCCCATGTAGCCTTTAGATGCAGACATAAAAGAAGCAAGTTCCATGTTCTTGTAAGGTTCACCCATTTCGGTCATTACTTTCTTGAATGAGTGAAATTGCATGCCTGGAGCATACACATTATCTTGATACACCTAGATAAAAATATCAATCAAAATATACTTAAATTATCTAGCTTTTACAAAAAAATCTTAAGCAAAAACAAATTACTTGAGAAATATGTTGAAAACTGTTTGGATAAAATAATTTAAATAGATGTTATTCAAAAATCCCCCCCCCTGCATTCATTAGTATATAATCATTATGTTTCTTTCAAAAGTTCAAAATTTTATAAACATAGTATTTTTATTTTCCAAGAACTATCACTTATATCATTAGTAATATGATGAACTATAAATTTTTTTCTTGTTTTCCAAAATTTCAAAACAGTTCCGATTTTTTAAAATCTGAAAGAGTTGTTAGCAATGGATGAAATTTAGGGGGAGGGGGATTTGGACAATATTGATTATTTATATCAATACTTATTATTCATAACTTAGAATTAGGCAATGCTGATTAATTATAATTTACACAAAGATGAAGAGTAATTCATTTTATTGACTATTACAAAATCAGTATACAGTTTAAACAATATTTAGATAACAGAAGTGAATTAATAGATATAACTAAACTTCTATAGCTTACTTCATCAGCCATTAGGAACAATTTCTCCTCATAGGCAAATTTAATAATCTCCTTAATATTTTCAAGTGTAAGAACAGAACCTAAAAAAAAAAGAAAATAGTTACAAAAAAAAAAGCAAATTAATTTTTATTATTATTAACTTTTTATTTTTTCCTGTAAATTTTATTTAGAGATAATTCATTTTCCCAAATTTAATTTGTATGAAATGTTTGCATTTCTAAAAATTCCTCCTAAAATTTTTAAAGAGGCAATAATAAATAAAATTCACTATATGTCTCTGAAAAAAAAAGATGATGGAAGAACAGCACCTTATATCTACAGTTAAACAAATAGTTTTCTAAAATTATGCTAATCTTTTACAAAAGGTAAAAATTAAAAAGTATTTCATTAATGAGACGTCATTTCAGAATTCTTTAAAATATTTTTTAATGTTAAAATTCCACAACTTAGTGTATTAAATCAATAAATTTTATCTCACTTAGGAGGCATTACATATAATTTTATATTTGTATTCCATGCAAACAATTAAAAGTCACGTCAAATCATTATTAACACTATTCATTAGTTTAAAAAATCGTACCAGTTGGATTTCCAGGATTGATAACACAAAGAGCTCTGGGTTCACATGATTTCCTTGATTCATTAAGAGAGCACTTAAGCTCAGCAATATCTAAGGCCCATGCATTATCTTCATCCAAATAGTAATTGATCTACAAAAATAATCACCAGAATAAAATTAATTGTTTAATAAAAAGAACAATACAATTTTGATAACAAATAATCAGTTCTGATCTTTCCACATTAGAAATTATTTAAGATGCAAAGAATTCAATTAATAAAAGAAAAAATAGTTACCTCAAAGCAGCCCAAAGTTTTTTTTTATTGTAATTATCTGAATTGTGTATAGTAAAATTACAAATGATATTTTTTTTTAAATGCATATCTTCTAATACTGGAAAACTAATAGGCTTGATGGAAAATATACATGGAAACTCAAAACCATAAAATAACAAATGGAAAAAAAAAGGCGTTGGGAAATAAGAAATCAAAAAGCAAACTTTGAAGATAAGAGAACAACTGATCAAATATCAACCATGAGAAACAAAAGTTTTTGCTTATCCAAGGAGAAGTTAAGGAAGAAAAAGAAGTTTCTTGATTTCCAATTACAGAATAAGTATGTGATTAGAGAAAAAAAATTTATGTTTTTGTGGGCAAATTAATTTACAGACAAAAGCATGTGAATATTATACCATTGAACTATTTTCAACTATCTGTTTTTGTTTCAATAACTTTTGAGTCTTTTTTTTTTCCCATGCAACTCTCAGTGTGGAAACATAACACGTCATTAAAATTATATTAAAGAAAATATGTATTAAATTAAAATTATATTAAAATTAATTAAATTATTAAAATTATATTAAAATTATTATTAATTAAAATTATATTAAAAAAATACCTTAATGAAATATTTACCAGTAGCTAGAACTAGATCTTCATAACAGACGTCATGAGTAAAAATGAAAAATTCTCAAAATTTAAGAAAATATACTTTGGAGGCATAAAAATTTTTAATAATCAAGAATAAAATTCTTAAAAATGTCAGTAAATTGAAAGCTGCGATTGTTTGTCCCAATAATTATCAAGAGATATTGTGACTTTTTACTTAATTGTAATAAGCATACTTGTAGCTGATTGATATCAAACTAAAACACTAAGAAAAGAAAAAAATGCAGATATATAATTAATAAAATATATATGGACAGTTAATGCAGAAACATCAGTGTATGTGAAAGGCCTGTACTAGTATACATCACAGAAATACCTATACCAAAATACAAGAACAGGAAGCTTAATGGCAGTGAGTTCTTGATGTATGATACACATCAGATATATCATAAGACAATTTCATTTTCAATCCAATGCACATTTGACCAGAACAAAAAATGATAGAGCATCACACTTGCAGCATATGATGATGAACGTTCAATGAAAAGTAGTTATATTTCTCAAGGATATCTAATGATACATAAATTATCATGATTAACAAAAAAGTTTCAATAATTTTAATACATATATTCTTAAAAAATTATTCACATATAACTGAAAATTTATATCAAATTTTTTTTAAAAGCAAATAAAATACAATCAGAAAATTATTCGATATTCAAATAAAAGTTTTGTAATTATGATATAAATATAAGTTATTATTAAAATTGCAATGAAAAATAACAATATTAATCATTTCAGAATCCAATAAACCACACTAACATTTTATTTACAGGCAGGTGTAACTTGTATAAAACAAAAGCAAAGATGAAATGAAGGTCATACATATAGAAACATCAGGCAAGATTGAAAAACAAAAGTAAGAACTTGGGATTAAGAGTAAATAAAACTTATAAGAGAACTAAGTAATTATGTTTAATATGACATTATAAATAATAAACTAAATGATGTAACATGTAATTATATTAATTTAATATATCTTTTAGGGACAATATTCACAAACTATAGACACATATTTACAAATTTACGCATACAAATAAATATAAACTAATTTGCAAGCTAGAAAGAATTTTACAAAATAAAAACAATCACCTGATGCATTCCATATTCTGCTATTGTGGCAGAATAAAGAGGATACTGTGGGATAGGAATCATTATACCAGGTGGTTTTCCATTTCTTGTGCAGTTCAGCATACTCAGTACACTCTACAATAATTAAATAAAAGAAAAAAAGATCAATTATTTAATTTATAAATGCTAAATTGAAAAATTAAAAATAAAATTACTACATGCCTTAACAGCTTCACTAGCACCAGTGCTCAGAATAATGTCCATAGGGTTAGCTGGATATCCATCTCGCCTTTCAATATATTGAGCAACATGTTGTTTTATAACTTCCACGCCAGTACTATCACTGTATGCACCTAAAAAATTCAACCTCAAATTTAAACAAATAATAACTAAAATCAGGGAAATTAATGAAGTAACAAATAAGTTTCTTTTTCCTTTTTTTATATCTGCAGATATGTCAATGAAAATACCTTTAATTTACTGAATTTGATCAAAAAATTTATTATTCTCAGAATCAGACGAGGTAATAAATAAATCATTTTCACCTTAGGTGAAATTATATTCCTATAATTACATAAAATATTTTCACTTCATAGAACAAATATTTTATGTTAACACTATCCGAGATTCGCTATTTTTATTTGTTTCGTTTTAAAAAAAGAAAAAGTATATCAAATAATTAATTTTTCAAGTAATATAATTTTGCCCCATAATTTGAAGTATAATTTTGCAATTCACAGAATAAAATGGTCAGATATGTAATAATAAATAAAATACCAGTAGAATAATAAAATAGTTGGCTTGTTTATTACTAAATATATTTACATAGCATGCTAATCCAGAATATTAATTCATACAGTTACTTGTTTTTGTAAATATTATATAGATAAAGGATTTAATAAGATTTCTGTATTTTTTTTTTCAAATTCAGACATTATTAATGGTTTCAACTGATTAAAAGTAATAAATTCAGACAGTATATACAAATAAATAGATAGAAGATAAACTCCAAATTCATTTTCAAACTGCTATAAAAATACAATCAAACAACATACTGGTTGAAAATCCGTTCCTTCTTTTAAATAATAATATTATTACAGTATATTTTAATGTATTGATTAAATGCATTAAGACAATAGTTATTATACTTTAATTCCAAAGTTTATTTAAGCTAGTTTTTAATATTTAATTTCAAGAAATTTAAAGCGGGTAAAAAAGTATAACAATATATCTTGCACATTCAAGGAGGAATGTAAAAAAAAATAATAATAATCTCTTATCTTTAAATATATTTTACTTTATATATTGCATTTATTTGGTTATAAAAATGATTTTGTATACATACCAACACTGTTGCCACCACAGCCGTTCAAAATATCTTGAGCTCGTTTCTTTACATCATCAGGAAACCTATCATCAGACATCATTGCAGGATACGTGCATAAAGCCAATACCTAATATAAAAAAATGAATAAGGATTAAAGATCATGAACCAAATAATTATTACAGTTCACATAAACAAGAAATTATTCTTTTCAATTTACAACAATAGTAAAATTTCTATTATTGATCAAGTCAAAAAATGATGTTTGAAATAACATCATTTTTGATATCAAGTTTATTAAGTTTTATGAATCATGGTTTTAAATAATATCTTTTAATTTTCTGGAAGTTGTAAATCAATACAATAGATACTATTATATGCTGTAAATCCAAGCTGTCATTATTGAAAAAAAAAAAAAAAACTATAATTACATGATGATCAAAATACTTTCAAAATTATAACATTTAAATACATGTAATAATTAAACATAGTAATATATTTTTTGCAGCCAGCTGAGAAACTGTTGAATTGAAATGTTGGAAAAGTTACAAAACAGCTTTGCCATCGGGTGCATTATATAAAGATAATAAAATAGAAATGAAACAACTTTCCAAATATATTGTCAAAGATAGAACTTTTCAATTAAATGTTATGTAAAATAATTTTTTCTGATAATGTTATAATATTAAAAAATATATCTAATTATTGTAGAATTAGCCCTCCAGCTACATATCCTGTGATTGCCATGGGTTGGCAATCAGTTCATTTTCTGTTGCCACACTTTTTGCAGCTTTGATTTTTATTTTTACAATTACAGATTTTTTATTATATTATTATGTAACATATAGTACGAGTTAACTTTCTTTGAAACTTATTTGCGAACATTGCATCTAAACAGTAATTAATTACACAGCCAGAGGATTAAAATAGAACTAAAAACATAAATTAAAAAGTAAACTAAAAAACAAAATTTCTTTTACTATAAAATATTAACTTAAAGGAGATAAAAAAAAACAGTTCAAGAACCATAATTAAATAAAATATATGTAAAATCCCTTTGTGTATTGAGCTTTAACTAAAATCTTATATAATTTCCATCTGTAAGAAAGGAATGGTGCTTATATACAGCATCGTTCTCTTGCAAATAAAGCACATAAATATATGGAAATGAGTTAATGAACAAATATATTTTGACAATAACAACTTTAATAATTTTGGTACAAGGTAAAATGTGTATATATATATATATATATATTTAATTTGTTATAATTAAAATGAAAAACTTTATGACCAATGTGCTAATATCATTGAAAAGATTATATTTTAAATGCCTTTTTTCCCCCTACAAAGATATTTTTGATGAAGGATAAAATGTCAAACTTTTACTCAATTTTTGATTAATTTTTTAAATATTACTTTTATGCACTCATTTTTATTCTTCAAAGTATATCTGAATCAAATCTGATAGGTGTGGACTCAACAATTTATTTCAAATATTTATTTTATGAGAAACCAATACACAGACATATATTCACTAATATTATTAGTAAACAGAGACAAAAGTATCAAATTTGCACTTACCTGTCGAATGAAGGTCAAAGGTTTTTGACCCATTGCATGACAATCCCCAATGTTGGCTCGAATGACTTCATTAAAAGGTTTCTTGGCACCCTTTTCAAAAAGAAAAACATATTAATAGTTACATACTTAATTGATCAAGCAATCATTTTAATCCTATTTAAACTTATAAATTAAATATATTGAAAATAAACACAGATTTTATTTAATAACCACAAAATAACACAAGTTTCTTTTTTTCAAAATCATTTACATCTTCAGAAATCAATATATTTCAAGTTTCCCTCAAATCTCCCACAGATGAAATGAATGTAATTTTTAATTTGTGGAAAAAAATGTCAGAGGAAAAAGTATTTTCCATATTTTAATAAAGTCAAGCACTTCAATCCTTTATTCAGAAAAATTCAGAAATGGATTATCAATTAATGAGAGAAGGGTTTTGCATTCCCTCCTTCCAAGGCGATGGACAAGAGAGAAAATTCTAGTTTTAATATTATTTTCAAAGCAGGTTAATTTTGAGCTTTTGCTTACATTCCCAAGAGTACATTCATTTGAATTCACAAAAGCTGTGAAGAATTACAATTTAGCCCATTTAAAATAAAATTAAAAATTGCTTTATAATTTATAGAATGTACAATCCTATAGTTAAATAGTATTTACCTTCAAATAAAATAATTCAACTTTATTTGTAAAATTGCTTTTTCCAATTTATAAATTTTTAACCCTTTCACTACTAACCCAGTTACGAAAGCTCTGTATTAATTGGCCAGTTTCTATTTCAAATGATAGGTGCTTGATATAATGCAAATTACCACAAAGATATACTGGCTTTACATCCTGAATTTCCTCTTTTGAAAGAGAAACTTATCCTGAAACAGCCTTTTAATATAGAATTTGTACAGCCAGATTAACAGTGGGAGGGTTAAACTCAAGATACTGGAAGAAGTTCTCTTAAAAGTAATACATAACTAAACATTTTTGTTATTTAAATTGATATTTAACTTTTCTACTTAAAACTATTTATATAGAGAATAAATTAATATTTAAAAAAGTTTTATAAAGTGGAGAAAAGGTGAGAGTTGAGGGTCCTTAAAAAGAAGGTTACCAAGGGCTTGAAATAATCACACAAAAAATAAACATTTAAAAAATAAAGCAATGTTAATGCATAAAACAATGCTAATGTAGCAGCAAATGGTTTTAAGAGCTATAGAGAGTGTCAGATCTGCATATTTTTTCAATTAAATTACAATTACAGATTAGTGAAAAAAATTTTAGAAAAAAATTTGACAGGATAAAATGTTTCAATTGTGATTCATTCATGGCTGTATGGACAGGTGGTTTTAATTAAATATTTTAATAACTGCAAAAAGATAGTTAAATTTGATTGCCAAATTTCCCCTCCCCAAGTATGTTTTTTAGATAATTTTTTAAGAATTTTCATTTGCTTTCTTCATTGCTTAATCCCCCTTCACTGTCACTTAGTTCAGAAAAACTGCATGATAATAGCACAAAATAAATTTTTCAATTTTTGGACAAACCCTTTCTCAAATCACAAAAAGTTCATAATTTTAATTGCAAATATCTTCACCAGTTTAACAGATGACTCCATAAAATTCTTATATGATAAAGATGCTGGAGGATTAGCCTTTTGCTTGATCACCTTTATTCTTTTTAGTTATTTTTTGTAATTTCTTTACATTGCTACAAAGATTAGGGTAACCTAATTGTTGCCCACATAAACATAGCTTAACACTAATCTACATCAGCTCCAAAACCTTAAAATCCCATGTAAGAAAGATTAAAAATCATATATAATTACATAAAGTGAAAGTTTGAAAGTTAAAAGATTTTTTACTATCCTTTATCTATCAATCTTAAAGCACTTGGGAGAAGGAATTAAAATGCATTTCAATAAATGCCTCAAGAGAAATGAAATTGTGTAAATTGTCAGGGAAAAAACAGTTCTGCTTTCATTTTAAAGTCCTTTGATAATAATAATATAATAAATATAAATATTTCACCAAAACATACTTTATTCAACTGCATACAGTAGTTACAAAATTGTTTCATTAATGAACGATTCTCATATTAGGTTACTCAATTAAGAGTAATATTTTTTTTTTCCTTTTTATCATGTTAATACTTTAACTATTTAAAAAAATTAGACAAAATGATTTTAAAAATTCAACTAAATCCATAAATTGCAAGGCTTAAAAATGATGAAATCTAAGCAATAATGCAATGAACTGTTTATTCAGCCAGAGATAATAAAGAAAATTCATTTAAATATAGAATTGATTAACATATTAAAGTACATACAATAAAATCCTTAATATTCTTAATTTTGCTTGTAATTTCTTAAAAGGTCATCAGCTGTCAAAAACATGTGATTAAAAATTTTATACATTAAAAAAAATTAACAGTTCCCAAAGATGAGTGATGGTTTTAAATGTCACTCATAATTGACATAAAGGTCATTTTCAAAATGAAGGGGGAAAAACAAGTCATTTAAATATGAAATTTAAAAATAGCATGCATAACTGTCAGATTTAATAGTACTTGCTTTATTCATTGAATTTCATTTGAAATTTAAATAATACTTATAAAATGAGACAACTGACAAATAAAATCACTTTTTCCCACCAGAGTTGTGACATTTTTTGTTATTAATTTATAGATAGGTGAATTCATACCTGTTTTAATTCTTTTTCGATTTCGGTTGCCCGTATAACAAGTGGTCCACGAACTGCATATTCCATTTTTATAATGTTAGGATTCATATTTTCTAAAGTCACAGTTCTCCTGTCCATCTTGTTTCCTGTTCGAAAACCAGCTGCAAAAGATCCCCGATTCAAAACACCGTGGACAGTTGTTTTGGAGGACAGTGCCAAATCCTCAGTGACATGCGCCAAATGCCCACCGAGCCTGCGCCGTGATGGCGTGGACAGCACGCTGCGCTTAACAATTCCGAACATAATTCTAATATTTACAATGCTATTAATATTTAATTAAGAATATCTAATAATTTACACAATTAGTCCAGAAATTGAAAACAGAACCAATTAACAGATGTAATAAGTCATGGCATGTCAATAGAGCAGAATGGGAAGCAATAAACTAAGTTCGGAGAGGCGGCGAAAAGTTTCAGTATCGCAGCTTCGTTCCTTTGTGTGAATTACCGTTTCCTTCTTTAAAGTAAAGAGATATTGGGAGGTACGTTGATTAACACTTTATCTTCCTGAAGATATTAAAGAGATGTATCGTTTCCTTTCGTCACTGAATTGACGTAATTCATTCCATCTAAAGCAGATACAATCCTTCCGTAAAGATGTAACTGAACTACTTTTCCAGCTGGCACGCAAACAGACATAAATAGACATCAGACGCCGTGGTGTCTGCCAGCAACTGATTGCAGCGCCTTAATATTTTAATCATGTTTACAAAATTTTAGCGGGAGCAAAAATTTAAAATAACATACTTGTTGATTCAGCCAAAAAATGATAATTTTTTGTTCTAAAATAATAGAGCTATGAAAATACTTAACAGAAAAATCAAGTCTTTAGTCTTTTTTTTATGTTGATTAAATAAATTATCGGATATTAACCTTTTAAAATTACGTTCGATAGATAAAAGTTTCGCTAGGTTTTGTCATTAGAATTATGTCATCGCAGTGAGTGAAATAGGAAAGTGATAAAAGTGTAGATATGGAAAAATATTTTGCCCATTCATTAAAAAATTCTCTTTTTTTACATTGAAAAATAGAGAAAAAAAGTTAAAGTATTCTTAAGAAAATTGAACTTTTTGTAAGAAATAGAAAATTTTCATTTTTACTTATATTTTGTTTTAAAGTGATTTGCAAGTTATAATATTAAAAAATAGAAACAAGCAGCAGTAGCTCAGAACCTGCCTTCAAAATTTTCCATATATATATATATATATATATATATA